>JAODAL010015445.1:0-83865 GCA_025379985.1 Phyllomedusa bahiana
ACTTTCAGATAGCTATCTAATTTAGGTAGCATGTCGCTAGCAACCATGCTTTCTTGGATTAGCCAGAGGCTGAGCTGGAGTAGAGATGAGAAGCAAGGAAAGTTGGAAGTGTAACAAGAGCGATAGCGTTTCCTCAGGGCCCTAGAGGTTGAAGAGTCACGCAGATGCTAGAGCAGAGAATAATAAATTTCGATTATCTAAGAATATTATGTGGCTTCGGGAATATATGGCGCTGTTATTCATATCTTTTAAAGGGGTGTTCCCACCATGCATATTGATGGCATATCAAGAGGCTATTCCATCAAAGTCTGATAGCAGCCAATCCCACCTCTTGAAATCAGTGGGAGTTCCAAGTACAGCCGAGCTGTTGGGGAGGTCCATCTCATTGCGTTACGTAGCGATATGAATCTTGTGAATTCTAGGAACCTCCAGGATGCAAGTAGCACTTCTTATCCTGCAAGACTCTCTTCATATCTCCATTGGGATTTCCATTCACAATGTCCGCTCTGTCTGAGGTCCCCATATGAGGCTCAATGTGGAGTATTTCTCTACCTTTAGGTTTTTCACATTGCATTGTAGCTTCAATTCATAATAAGAACCACAGCTCTATTTTAGATCTATTGTAGGATGGATCTCAACAGCGCTCAGCAGAGCCTGTTACTTTACACTGGGATATGAAGTCGTTTCTGATGGATTGAGGTTCAGCACTAAGACAGATCCTGAAGTGTCAGCCAAGACTTTTATGTTCCTTTAAGCCCAACATTTTATTTCAAGAAAAAGGATGAATCCAGGCAGTCGATGTGACTCCGGTGGACGGCACAAGCGGCATGCGTGGACTGTGCAAATGTATTGACTGCGAGGGATTCAATATTGTTGTCTTCTGGTGTAACTGTATTTGACAGTACAAAATGTCATCCTCTCCTCTGAATGAACATCAAAGTCAACTCGATCTATAAAAGCCTTAAGAGATACTAAACACAATAGAAAACCAGTAAGAGCCTCCTCTGCGGGGTTCATACATTAACTAAACACCTTTCAGATTGATTGTATGGCAGAGAGCTAGGTTGTGTAATCAATTTGTCAGTCTTTTACATGTCTGACAGGTGGTTTCTGTGAAGTATTTACTGAAAAGGAATAAGTCATCAGATAATTGTCTGTTTTTTAACTCATGTTTTTATGTGAAACACATTTTTGAAGAAGTTTTGGTTGTCAATATTGAGAGAAAAAAACTGAAATCCTGCAGTTCTCACTTTGGCCACTAGGCCCAATGACAGTTTGAAACTTCATGTTCTGTAGAAAAAACTTTTCACCAGTCTCCTCATTATCAGCACAGGCAGGATTACACTGAAGGGTGACACCAATGTGTATAGAGAACACAGGATCCACCATTCACAATAGGAGATAGTCACAGCTCCTCCTCCCTGCCCAGTGACTTCTTCCCAGGTCACAGACCATGCCTAGAACACTCTTGTATAGAAACCAATGGATCTGCTCCTGTTCACAGGCTCCTATGTCCATTAAGCTACTGTAAATTATCTCTCTAAATGCTGCTAAAAGCAGCTCAGGCAAGATGGCCAACCCCATAACCATATACCGACAACAGAATAAAAAAAAAATCTACATTCAAAAAATTAAAACAGCTAAGAAGAAAATAATATGTGTCAGTATCTCATTTTAGTTAATGGAAAAATATCTCTTGGGGATTCCCTTTAAGGGACCCATACACATTATACTAAAGTTGATGAAAATAGACAAATTTAACTATATAAAAGAAAATCGTCCATTTTGACAGATGAGAGCCGGTCATCTCAAAAGAAGTCTGCCATTTTCAAATTTTCTTCCAATATTTTGAAGACAGATCTATGTTCAGGAACAAGCTTTTTCTTTTTTAAAGAGATTTCCCAGATATTTGTTCATCCTTCACCCAGTGTCATTTATCATGTCTGATCGACTATAACCACCAGTATGGAATAAATTGAATATAGCTCCATTTAATGGTTGTTTGGCTATTAACCTACTTCTCTCTAAGGCTCCATTCACACTATGTTTTCTGAGGTACAGTGAAAATGGTATTACGACATATACCAGGTTTTTGTCTCCTATACATAAGATGTATATCATCATGAAATAAACCACAGTCCAAAAGAGACTACACTTTATTTATAGAACCCTACAGTCTTTCCAGAGTATATGTCAGAATACCTTTTTCACGGTATACTTATACTGATGATAGACAGCCAAAATGCAATGTCAATGGGACTTAATTTGTATGGCTACCTTAACACAAAGTTACTGTTACAGTATATAGAGGTGTACGTACCATATGGGCCACCAGTGTTGGACTGGGGTGCCCGGGGCCTACCACTGAAGTTGATTCTTGGGACTCACCCTTAAAGTCAATTCTTGTGGCCCATCATTGTAATTGATTTTTGGGGCTCCCAAGTGGAGTTGATTCTTGTGTTCCACCAGTGGAGTTGATTCTTGTGTTCCACCAGTGGAGTTGATTCTTGTGTTCCACCAGTGGAGTTGATTCTTGTGTTCCACCAGTGGAGTTTATTCTTGGGGTCCATCAGTGGAGATGATTCTTGGGGTCCATCAGTGGAGTTTATTGTTGTGTTCCACCAGTGGAGTTTATTCTTGGGGTCCATCAGTGGAGATGATTTTTGGGGTCCATCTGTGGAGTTGATTCTTGTGTTCCACCAGTGGAGTTGATTCTTGTGTTCCACCAGTGGAGTTGATTCTTGTGTTCCACCAGTGGAGTTGATTCTTGTGTTCCACCAGTGGAGTTGATTCTTGTGTTCCACCAGTGGAGTTGATTCTTGGGGCCCACCAGTGAAGTTGATTCTTGGGGCTCACCAGGGGAGTTTATTCTTGGGGTCCATGAGTAGCGTAGATTCTTGGGTCCCACCCTAAAGCTATTATACATGGCTGAACATGCCTCTTGCACTCTGCCTCTTGCTTTCTGCTTCTCTTCCTCTGCATTTCTCCCTGAAAAGCAGCCACAGGCCGGTTATGCCCAGGGGTTCAACTTGCATGATGGCCCACCGAGGCCAGGTGCCCTCTAGCGGTTTCCCCTATTCCCCTGTGGACCTGTCCGAGTCTGGGGGCCACCAGTGGAGCTTATTCTTGGAGCCACCAGTGGAGCTTATTCTTGGAGCCACCAGTGGAGCTGATTCTTGGAGCCACCAGTGGAGCTGATTCTTGGAGCCACCAGTGGAGCTTATTCTTGGAGCCACCAGTGGAGCTGATTCTTGGAGCCACCAGTGGAGCTTATTCTTGGAGCCACCAGTGGAGCTGATTCTTGGAGCCACCAGTGGAACTTATTCTTGGAGCCACCAGTGGAGTTGAATCTTTGAGCCACCAGTGAAGTTAAATCTTCGAGCCACCAGTGGAGTTGATACTTGGAACCACCAGTGGAGCTGATTCTTGGAGCCACCAGTGGAGCTGATTCTTGGAGCCACCAGTGGAGTTGATTCTTGGGGCCACCAGTGGAGCTGATTCTTGGAGCCACCAGTGGAGCTGATTCTTGGAACCACCAGTGGAGCTGATTCTTGGAGCCACCAGTGGAGCTGATTCTTGGAGCCACCAGTGGAGCTGATTCTTGGAGCCACCAGTGGAGCTTATTCTTGGGGCATATCAGTAGAGCTTATTCTTGGGGCCCACCAGTGGAGCTGATTCTTGGGGCATACCAGTAGAGCTGATTCTTGGGGCCCACCAGTGGAACTGATTCTTGGGGCCAGCAGTGAAGATGATTCTTGGAGCCCAGCAGTCTAGCTGATTCTTTGGACCCACTAATTGACTTGATTCTTAGATCTCACTAACAGAGTTGATTCCTGGGACCCACTAATTTAGTTGATTCTTGGGGTCCACCAGTGAAGTTGATTCTTAGGGCCCACTAATTGAGTTGATTCTTTGAGCTCACCATTAGAGTTGAATTTTGGAGCCCACCTTACAGCTACTGCACATGACTCTTGTTTTCTGCCGTTCTTTCTCTGCCTTTCTCCCTGAAATGCAGATCGCGGGCCTGCCATGCACCTGCAGGTGTTTCCACTCCTCATCTGTGGGCCAGTTCAGGCCTTGGTTCAATAGACCTTCAGAGTGAGAAGACGGGAGCTATGGTTAGAATTTTAAGAAAGTTTTTTTGGAAAGTTTTTCAGGTGACACTGTGAAAACACCCCTGAGAGCTTCCAAACTAATTTTAAATCTCCAGAATATCTATCTGGTTATCTTGAAGAGGGGGCCAGAAGTGTTATTAGTAACCCTGGGGCCCTACAGCAAAACTTGTAATATACAAGAAAGGAAAGGCTTAGTGGAAGTTGCTCCATGTAGTTGCTGGGCCCCATTGCAGCTCCTATAGCAGTCACAGCTTGGCACAGGCAATATTGATTGCCCAGCTTTCCTGGACAAGGTTATAACTAAGAAATAGTTGAGGGAACACATAATGTAACCATACAGACCGATAAGGTTGACTTGATTACATAACATGAGTGCATGAGTGAGGTAACGGTTAGTTAAAGGCATACTCCATGTATTCCACAGGGACACATAGTGGCGACAAGTCATCCTCCTCCCCTGGGAAAAATGATCGCTGATGAGTTACAGACAGAGACTATTCAATTATTTATGGAACCAGCCTAAAGCTGAACTATTGCTCAAACATTAATGAAGCTTATCTATGCTGTGTATTACATGAGCCCAGGAGCATGAACGAGCCGCCCGAAAACTTCCCCTGTCCTCAGCCCATTGCACAATAATACTGCCTGAAAATACATTATCTTTATGATAGCGCTGAGCTGATAAACGTCACAACCTGCTCTTTGCCTTTCAGCAGCCTACATTAGAGATCTGCATGAATTGCACTACCCCTTTGTGGTGTCTATCTGCTGGTGTGAGATGTTTTACAAGAGCCTGTAGCACCAGTGCCTCAAACAGGTGTGGATCCTCTGTGTCAGGAGCAGAGTGCCAATGTCTCAACCTCAACCCCGCAAGGGGGCTTAGACTCCATTTCAGGGAACTTCCAGACTGCTACCCTCAACAAGGTCACTCACGGTGAGGGCTGACGCGCAGGCGTGGAACAGGAGGATTACACAGAGCTGTAATCAGGACGCAGGTGGAAGGTCGGGGTAGGCAGCGAATATGGGTCACAAGTCAAAGGTCAGGACGGGCAGAGTTCAGTTGTAAATGGGTAAGGATAGGCAATTGTCAAACTGGAATATCACACACAGGGTAGTAGGCTAATGCTAGGTTTCTGTACTGAAAAGCACCAACAAACTAGCAAGTGAGGAGAGGGGATGAAGCACTAAAATAGACACAGGTCCCAGAGCTTTGGCTCCAGGAAAACTGCTGCCCCTGTAAATCAGAAAGGTGTGCACGCATGCGCCCTAGGGAAGACATTGCCACAGGGAGCCAGCGGATGGGAAGAGCAGGATGTCAAGAGTGTTGGGGAGGAACATGGGCTCGTCCGCAGTTGCAGGCTACAGCCATGACACAACCCGTGACAAGTGGTTTAGTTGCCACGAAGATGGGGCATGGCTACCAGGTAACAGAGGTAGCAGTGGCACCCGACCCTTGTGCCCAAGCACACTCAAAAGCCACACTGTCACAAAGGAAGACACTAGTATTATAAATGGCATTTGGTAGGTTGGAGGCCTTGTTACAGATTAGGCAGTGGGGTTCAGGAGCTTTAACTCACACCTCTAGCCTGCAATACCTGGTGACACTAACCCTACTGGGCAATAGAAGAGTATCTGCTGAGCTGCTTTGGATTTAGAATAGACTGAGCAGTGAAGTCTAAGGAGTTCCCTGATTTTCATCATTTAACCCTTGTACAGGGATCTGGACTTTCCTGCAGGGAATCCCCAGGAACCTCACAGCAACCTCTGATACCAGCAGCTCATGAATCCAAGCATGGTGCTGTAGGAGTAGACAGAAGATGTAGTCAGTCCAGCAGAGGTCAGGGCGGGTAGAGGTGGAGGAGATGATCAGCACAAGAGGCATCAGACAGCAGATCTGCCACATCACAGCATGATGGAGAAATGGTGGGAGGGTGACACAAATTCTTCTACCAGGCTCAGAGCACAGACCTTCACTGCACCAGTACTGTATGAGGACTGAATGGAGACTGGACAACTCCAGTCACAGAAAATGGTCCAGGGGATACAGAAATACATGTATATTCCTAATACTTGAATTTGTATTACTTCTGTGCAGTATCAGACCTGTGACTTGTACATACAGATTATCTTTTATAAAATCACATCCTGATGTCAGAACTTGACCACTCTGCAGAGGTGAGCAGCGCGGCATCTGCTTATCCCTCCCAGTCTGTCTGAGTTTATTTCTGTCAGAAATTCCATCTCCTGTGCCAAACAGTGACCGACTGACAAGAGGAGGCTTTAAAAAGTGACTTCCTTTCAGCTGTAGTGTGTATTACACAATGCTGTGCCCCGGCTGCTGCAGAACCTCATAATATACACCCCAGTGGCTGCAGAACATCACTATATACACCTCAGCTGCTGCAGAACATCATAGCGTACAGCTTAAATGTTGCAGAACATTATATTACAAATCTCAGCTTTCTGCATAAGATACACAATACAGTACACAGCTCAGCTTAACAATCCGGCGTAATATGGAACATGTTGCAAATTCTGACGGAGTTTTGTGTTTTGCCGTTGGTTTCCCGTAGATTCAATTGTACGGCCAACGTCAAAAACTAAAACCCACCGTGGTTTTTGCGCAAACAGTGACAAAAACCGCGGTCCTGCATAGGACAAGATGCTGTCGACTTTCCAACGGTTTTTGTCCTATACTGTGTCGCCCTAGCCTAATACAGGCAGTCCTCAGGTTACGAACAGGATAGGGACTGCAGGTTAGTTCTTAAGTTGAATTTGTATGTAAGCGGGAAGAGGTATATTTATTCAATGTAACTCCAGCACAAAGGTTTTTTTTTTTTTTCATTTTGGGTAGTGCAGGGAAGGGTTTTTACATTTGTTTTGCTGTCTGTGCCCCTGTTAAGAAGATTTCACCTCGTGCTGCTGTGGCATGCTGGAACTTGTAGTTCCACAGCTACTATCTGCTGTGGAGTATGGAACTACAAGTGCCAGCATGCCCCATAAGTCTCTGTTTGTAACTAGGGGACCTTGGAACGTTGTAAGTCGGTGATTGCATGCAGTTATATCAGTTTCCGCAGGTCTCTTTTTAATAAGTGAATTATATTAATCATCAGTGGATAGGAAGCTTCCGCTTACTCTTTAAAAAGAGTTAAATAATGTAACCCTGCCTTCTATAAGTGCTATTCGTTTGCAGTTCTATGCTTGTATATGGTCACTGAACTTGTTGCTGACTTGTAACACTCCTATAGTTTACATCAGGAGTAATATTTAGCTTATGCAGTTTATTCTGTGTTTGTTTTGCAGCAGAAGCAGTGAGTATTGTTCTTGTCTCGCCCAGCACATCATACCGCAGAGTGGCGTTGTTACCGATAATTGTGCTTTGTCAACACATTGTGGCTTTTTACACAATGACACAAATTGATTCTCAGTTCTGCTGTTTCTTAATGCAAAGAAACAGATGAAAGGTGAAATACCAGTGGAGGTGAAGACATCAGGATGGGATCTGGGGTTGTTCCCTTATGCAAAGCAAATGCTTAGAATAGAAGCAAATATTTACTGTGCTTTACCATATCATAGACGGCCTACTGACACTGTGGTGATAGGGGAGACGAGCTGATATTGCCCATTGTACTGGATATTATTCTAATCTACTATCTAGAAGTGTAACCTCCCAAGCTCTGATCTGGGGCTCATGGCTGTCTGGAGAGGCTGTTTGTGTGTTTGTACTTCATTTAAATCACAAAGCTGATTTGTTTGGGGATAAGGTCTGGATTTAGCTATATCATGTTTCATCACTTGTAAAGATTTGTCCTGTTAATATTCTTTGTGCACAAAAACTACCAGTACCAGGTCCATTCATGGGGATCACCAATGGAATTGATTCTCGGGGTCCAACAGTGAAGTTCATTAATGGGGCTCACCAGTGGAGTTATTATTGTTGTCCACCCATGGACTTGATTCATGGAGTCCTCCAGTGGAGCTGATTCTTGGGGTCCACCAGTAGAGTTGATTCTTGTGCCCACCAGAGGAGTTGATTCTTGGGGCCCAGCAGTGGAGTTGATTCCTGGGACCCAGCAGAAGAGTTGATTCTTGGTGCCCAGCAGTGGAGTTGATTCTTGGGGCCCAGCAGTGGAGTTGATTCCTGGGACCCAGCAGAAGAGTTGATTCTTGGTGCCCACCAGAAGAGTTGATTCATGAGGCCCACCAGAGGAGTTGATTCTTGGGGCCCACCAGAGGGGGATCATTCTCAAGATAGGTGCAGGTTCAGAGGTGGGATCCACACCTATCAGACATTGATGGTATATCCTATCAATATGCCATCAGTGTCTGCGGTGGGAATACCCCTTTAAGCCTTGCTATCCAGAGGATCCACAGACATTGAGGGAACTACTAAGATTATTGTTTTTGCAATATTGTTGCAGAAAATTGAATGTTTTCCATATACTGTCCGTGTGTTTTTTATTCATTTTTTAGTTTACTGTCCCTTTATGATATACAGAGGCTCCAAAAGCAGCAGCATGGTATTGATCATGGGGAGTGGGCAGTGGATTAGTCATTCCAGTTTTCATAAGTTAGAGTAGTAGTCATGTAGGGTGAAAACAACAGGTCTAGAAATTCCCTGCTTTAAGAGTCATGTTAGTTATGGTTTACTATTGTAGCAGAGGTGAGAGGATGTGGGTTACCCTCCTGAACCCCCGCTGGCACTGTAGGCCGACCACAACTTACAGGGTTCTAGGTGTTAACTAAACTCCTTGGTGCTCACTAAGGGGCCATTCACATGGTATTATGCTGTACGTTGGTGGTACCCTAATAAAAGAGAGCCATTAGGACAGTACTCCTGTGACAACTTTTTACCTAATCCCTCTGACCCAGCTGGTTCTACAAATGTCTTTCTTTTTGTTCTGACAAAAAACATTTTTATTACTTATTTTAACATATTGTTCCTGTAGGTGCCCGGATGCTTTTTAGTTATGTGTTACATAAGCAGTTACATGTAATATCGTGATTTAATTCTATTTGTACTTTAAAATTTCTATATTCAAATATTTTTTTCTGTATTTTGTGTACGAAAAAATAGTAAAATGTAAAGAAATGTTTTAAAAATGGATCTTTTACACTGCAAATCATAAGTCTCTCTCTTTGACCATCCAAAATGTTGGGAGGTAGGGGCAGAGGGCCCAGTTGCTTCAGCTATGTGGGGCCATGAAATAATTTATGGCAGTCCTGACCTTGAATAGAGTATCCTGATGGATCCCAGGATGGAACCGTGTCGGGCCTATAAAAATCAATCAACCTACTTGGACTACGTTCCCTCTATTTGTCGAATGTACAGGTGTTTCTCAATAAATTAGAATATCAGACAAAAGGTTGTTTTTTTTAGTAATTTAATTCAAAATGTGAAACTCATACACAGTTGTGCTCAAACGTTTACACACCCCGGCTGAATTTTTGCTTTCTTGGCCATTTTTCAGAGAACATGAATGATAACACAAAAACTTTTTTCCCACTCATGGTTAGTGGTTGGGTGAAGCCATTTATTGTCAAACTACTGTGTTTTCTCTTTTTAGACCATAATGAGAACCAAAAACATTCAAATGACCCTGATCAAAAGTTTACATACCCCAGTTCTTAATCCCGTTCATTGCCCCCTCTAACATCAATGACAGCTTGAAGTCTTTTGTGGTAGTTGTGGATGAGGCTCTTTATTTTCTCACATGGTAAAGCTGCCTATTCCTCTTGGCAAAAAGGCTCCAGTTCCTGTAAATTCCCAGGCTCTTGCATGAACTGTGCGCTTGAGATCTCCCCAGAGTGGCTCAATGATATTGAGGTCAGGAGACCGAGATGGCCACTCCAGAACCTTCACTTTGTTCTGCTGTAGCCAATGACAGGTCAACTTGTCCTTGTGTTTTGGATCGTTGTCATGTCGGAACGTCCAAGTACATCCAATGTGCAGCTTCCAGGCTGATGAGTGCAAATTTGCCTCCAGCATTTGCTGATAACGAGCTGCATTCATCTTTCCTTCAACTTTGACCAAGTTTCCTGCCTTTGTAGCTCACATATCCCAAAAACATCAGCGATCCACCTCTGTGTTTTACAGTAGGAATGGTGTTCCTTTCATCATAGGCCTTTTTGACACCTCTCCAAATGTAGCGTTTATGGTTTTGCACAAAAAGTTCGATTTTGGTCTCATCGCTCCAAATGACCATGTTCCAGAAGTTCTCAGGCTTGTCTCTGTGCGGTTTGGCGTATTGTAGACGAGATACTTTGGGCCACATGTATGAAAACTGTCTAAGTCTAAAACTCACTTTGCTACCCATAGCAACCAATGAGAGCAACCCCTCTCATTTCATATAGTGCTCTGGAAAAATGAGAAGGGATCGCTGTTTGGTTGCTATGGGCATACATATGGCCCTTTGTGGCATTTCAACAGTAATGGTTTTCTTCTGGCGACTCTACAATGCAGCCCATTTTTCTTGATGTGTCTCCTTATTGTGCATCTTTAAACAGCCTCATCGCTAGTTTTCAGAGAGTCCTATATTTCAGCTGATGTTATTTGTGGGCATCCCGATCAATTTTCCTGGCAGTTGTGGCCGAAATTTTTGTTGGTCTACCTGACCGTGGTTTGCTTTTTTACAGAGCCCCTGATTTTCCATTTGTTAATCACAGTTTGAGCCCTGCTAACTGATATTATCAATTCCTTGGATATCTTTTTGTATCCCTTTCCTGTTTTATACCGTTCAACTACCTTTTCCCGTAGATCCGTTTACAATTCTTTTGCTTTCCCCAATGACTCACAATCCAGACATGTCAGTGGCCAGATAAAAGATGCAAGGGTCTGTCTGGATCCCAGAAACTCACTCAGCTTTTATGCACACACACTGATTACAAGCAAACAGGTCACAGGTGAGGATGTTACCTTTAGCAGCCATTCAAACCCATTTGTGTCAACTTCTGTGCATGTTATCAAACCGCCACCAGGTTATGTGAACTTCTGATCAGGGTCATGTTGGATGTGTTTTTGGTTGTCATTATGATTTAAAAAGAGAAAACACCGTAGTTTGACAATAAATGGCTTCACCCGACCACTAACCAGGAGTGGAAAAAAAGTTTTTGTGTTATCTTTCATTTTCTCTGAAAAAGGGCCAAGACAGCAAAAATTCTGCCGGGATATGTAAACTTTTGAGCGCAACTGTATTATATAGAGTCATTGCAAACAGAGGGAACTTTTTCAAGTGTTTCTTTCTGTTACTCTTGATGATTCTGGCTACAGCCAAGGAAAACCCAAGAGTCATTATCTCAGAAAATTAGAATATTTTATAAGACCAACTGTAAAAAATGTTTGGAATATAGAAATGTCGGCCAAGTGAAAAGTATGTACAGTAAATGTCCTCATTAATTGGTCGGGGCTCCTTTAGCATGAATGACTGCATTAATGCGGCATTGCATGGAGGTGATCAGCCGGTGGCACTGCAGAGGTGTTATGGAAGCCCAGGTTGCTTTAATAGCAACTCATCTCTTCAACTCATCTGCATTGTTGGGTTTGATGTCTCTCATCTTCCTCTTGACAATATCCCATAGATTGTCTATGGGATTAAGGTCTGGTGAGTTTGCTGGCCAATCAGTGTGTGGTGGCTCTTGAAGCACTGACTCCAGCAGCAGTCCACTCCTTGTGAATCTCCCCCAAATTTTTTAATGGCCTTTTCTTAACAGTCCTATCAGGGCTACGGTTATCCGGGTTGCATGTGCACCTTTTTCTAAAACACATTTTCCTTCCACTCAACTATGCTTTGATACAGCACTCTGTGAACAGCCAGCTTCTTTAGCAATGACCTTTTGTGGCTTACCCTCCTTGTGGAGTTGACAATGATTGCCTTCTGGACATTTTTTAAGTCAGCAGTCTTCCCCATGACTGTCGCCTACTGAACCAGACTAAAGGACCTTTTTAAATGCTTAGGAAGCCTTTGCAGGTGTTTTGGGTTAATTATTCTAATTTTCTGAGATAATGACTTGGGTTTTCTTTGACTGTAAGCCATAATCATCAAGATTAACATAAATAAACACTTTAAAAGTTCACTTTGTTTGTAATGACTGAATTGAATTACTGAAAAAACTAAACTATTGGCTGATATTCTAATTTATTGAGAAGCACCTGTACATGCTTTCTGTGCAGGGCACAACACCGTGGTCTACCACGCTTTTGCATCCCACACATAAAGTGTATACTACTAGGAAATAGGACAATGTTCGCTCTATTTATTTCTATTGGTTCGCCACAACTCAGTCACAGTGTCCATCTGGTCTCCTTTTATCATGATCATCACAGGACAAGAAATTGCGAATTGGGTGGTCTGGACAAAATCCACCCCCAAATAGAAGTCAATGCCAGCCGCTCCCAAAATTAGTCAAAGATTCACAGAAAACATAGGGAATCCAGGGCATATTGTGCTCCACATCAGGATCTTATCATTATATATCTTGGATTATCTGCTATCTTGTTATCTTGGTCCAAATAGGTCGCATTTTCTATCTGATTTTGCTTCTTTGCATTGATATTGTAAGTATATAGAAAGCAAGGAGTGATTTTCCCAAGCCCGTGTTTGGAGCATAGGTAATGTGACCTGCATTATATATATCTATATAATAGTTTTTAAATCTATACTGCTTGTATACTGTATTACACTTTTGTACTTTCTATACTATCTAATATTTTTTTTGAGAAACTCCTTGATAGACCCACTCATTTGTGGGAGAAACGCGTCGGAGTTTAAAGATATATCTTGTTTTTTTTTTTATTATATCGCAATACAACTATTTTCCCTGATTTTGATAGAGGTTTATAGGGTAATTGCTAGGAGGTTTTTTGGGGTCGCCCTTTTCGGGGCGGCAACCCTATTATAGATAGGCAGGCTTATAGATAAGGCTGTGATAGGGTTAGTTCCCTGGTTTTATATGATTTATTAAAAGTTAAGTTTTATGTTATCTTTATTGGCCTGGATTCCCTACGTTTTCTGTGAATTTTTCACCTTCTATCACGGTAACCAGTTTGATGATGTGGCAGAGGGCATAATGTCGTGTAAATAGCCCTGCAACTCAAGTAGGAGATTGCTCTGGAGAGAAATAAAGAAGGTGCCTGGAGCATTCCTTACATACTAACCCTTGAACATCGGATTCTGCAACTTGTTCTGTTGCACTCTGCTGTTGCCAGTACAACACTTTGAAACAATACATAGGTAGCACATCTTGGCATGGTGCCTTGACTTTAAAGGGGTTTTCCCATAATCAATGATAGATTGTAGGGGGTTAATTTTCTGGTCCAGCAACATAACACTCCTGTTGGAACCAAACTTCTGGTTTAGTTACTTCTCCACAGGCCCAATGTTATGGTAACAGTCTTGGCGGATGGAATGCTGGACCAGGAGTTATGCATGTTGCATCACTGGACCAGAAAGGAAGCCCTATGAAACACCTTGAAAACCCTAATTTAGGTTTAGCTTTACTATTATTGCTAGGAAGAGGGTCAGAGAAAAAAAAAAAATCAGCAGCAAACCTATTTAGAGCTGAACACGGCCCTTTTCAAGTAACACCAGCAGTGCACATGTTGAACCAGTCATTAGAACACAAAAGCCCAATTCTCACAATAGGTGGGGGTCCCAGCAGTCAAACCCCTACTGATCAGACACTATTCACCTATGTTCAGGGTAGGCAATATGTTTTGATTGTGGGAAAACCTCCTTAGAGGGATAGTTTACTTTCTCTTAGGGGCCATTTACACAGCAGAGGACAAAATACCGGTTGCTTTATCTGACTGGTATTTGTCCGGTTTGTGTGCCGTCTAGCGATGAGCGGAGAAAAGCCCACCCATTTCCCATTCACATGATCATATTCTGTCCGAAAACCGAACGGAAGAATGTACATGTAGAATGTTTTTTGGGATGCCAGCGGTTTGAAAAAACATCGGGTGGAAAGCCCATGCAGTGGGGACTGCTGCACAGGTTTTCCATAGAAGCCCGTCGTGTTCGTTTGCGGCCGGTTTTTTCAGATGGTCTGCAAAACCGCAAACCGTCTGAAAAACCGACCGCAAATCCGTGCCGTGGGGACATGCCCTTAGTTTACTGCACGGGGTATCGTGAGGGTGACCGCCTTCCATAATGACAACGCTTTAAAAGGCCAACACATTTTCAGTAAGTAAAGCTTATATGAAGTTATGCAAACTTCCAATAAACATTTAATATCAATTACTTAAAAGGGTTGTCTCACTACATTGATTCATCTTACCCCATTCCTGTTTTCTTGGTTTCACTTTGAATTCAGGGGCGTGTTTACTGGCTTCCACTAGGCTGCAGTAGAAGCCAGGTCTGTAGCTATAGCAACCAGTGCTGGTAGCCTATCAGGAGAGATCAAACAGGTCTGTAGCTATAGGGACCAGGGCTGGTAGCCTATCAGGAGAGATCAAACAGGTCTGTAGCCATAGCGACCTCAGGAGCTGATGCAGCCCATACAATCCTTGTAGTGAGACAACCCCTTTAAGGACTATAAGATCTCTGCATGCTGTCATTGAATACAAACCTTTATCATGTACTTTCAAAGAAAGAAAATCTGCCAAGGTCATGTGATTCTCGGCTCATTACAGGAAAGTTCTCTGAGCTCTGAACCGTCCACCTGTGTTTTCATCAAATGACAGATAAGGACAGATTTTCATGGCTTTGACGTAAGCAGGTTCCTATTCCATGACTAGAACTGAAGATTTTAAAAAGAATAATACAGAAAGCATATTAGGAATCTGTAGAGCTTCTTACATAACAATTAAGCTTCATTTCCGGAAGTCGTTAATGTCTGGAGACGTGTGATTCACAACCTTGTATTAGTCCTCCAGCATGCCACCTCCCAGCCTGGTATGCTGCATGCTGCAAAGTTCGACGGACATTATATAATTTATTATCATTTGCATATCTGCCGGTAACGAAGGTGAAAAGTGAGTTAATATTAGGGCAGTGGTTAAATATTTACAACCGGTGAATGGTGAATGTTGGCACCAAGAACCAGCAGCTTCATAAAAACATCCGCTCTATAGTTTCAAGCTGAAGTGTAGCCTATGTACCCAGGAGGCCTACCTGAACCTGTCCAACCGGTGAGACATTTCTGACCTATTCCTAGAGAAACAGCTTTTAAATGCACTTAAGTGTGAAATATAGTCTGTAGATGAGCCAAATAAAATCCCGACTTCATGGCTGAGCTACAAAACAATCTACCGCGCTTTGCAGTATTAGGACATAAGGTAATATGCACGGTGCAACCCTAATCAGTACAGTGCTGTAAAGGCAGGGCACGCCACAGGCATGGAGCCTGCACTGAACTTCTGTTCTGACAGTGGCATGCAGGCTACTGCCAACTACCTCTAGGGCAAACGCACACAAGATGAGAATTTGTAGTGAATTTTACTTGTACAATTATGTGGGTATTTTTGGCATTGGGCTACAATACCACGCACTGGGAGAGTCCTACACACCTTACTCAAATGCTGCATATTTATTCAGCAGGGAAATTGAGCTGCTGAGCTAACTTTTAACAGGGCTATCAGGTGGGAAAAAAATATTTTCTAGATAATAGCTCTCCCTAGGTTTAACACTGTTGTAATGCACCTTCATTACAGTTTCTTCCTGCAGCTGTAAAATTACAGAAAGCTTAGTAGTTTTCTGTGTCACAACACACAGAAAACAGCTCTGTGTCGAGCCCAGGAAATCAAGTGACCATAGGGGTTTAACCTTTTATAGGACAGTCTTTGAGACCACACCCCTTTGATCTGGGATATCAGAATGAAGGAGGGAAAAGAGGTGTGTACAGGGACTGAGGTTGAGAGGGAGGAAGAAAGATACAGCAAAGGAAGAGTCCATTGGGTTTTGCTGCGGACATTTTAATGGAAAAAATAACACAGCATGCAGCCCTAGTTTTTTTGCCTTTCGTTGCAGAATCACCAATGACGGGTCCCACCTTCTGATGCAGATGTGACCCTGGCCTAAGGCTCCTTCACACTTGCATCGGAGATTCAGAAGCTCCATCCCAAGTTCCATGGGGATTGACAGAAAATATAGTGAAGCATGCTGACACAATGGTGGAAACCCAACAGACCCTATTGTAGTCATGGTGTCCATTGTAAAACAGGTCTGGTTCCACCTCTGCAACAGAGGCTCCGACACAGTTGTAAACTTCATTGTATGTGAAACTTATACAAGCAATGTATAGTGTTTCCCCGAAAATAAGTCACCCCCTGAAGTAAGACCTAGTGCATTTTTTCGATGCAATTCAGAGTTTGGCTGCTTCTGCTGATGTTTGTGATGAAATCACTACAGTATATTAATACATGTTGATTTTTTGTTCAACAATAAATGTGAATTCTTGTTCATGGATAAATAAGACGTCCCCTAAAAATAAGTCTTCGCTCGTCTTTAGGAGCAAAAATTAATATAAGACACTGTCTTATTCTCGGGGAAACAGGGTAATATTTGACACTTTGTAACCTTTCTAATATATAGGACGACATGCATGAAATTTGGCATGTTAACGGCAAATTCCATGCGCAGAATAATGGCATAGAATGCATGTGATCTATGAACCTGCTCTACAGCGGGTCATAAATCAGGCACACTCTAGCGCTCGGCCGACATTTCTGGCTCGGGTAAACCACTTTCAAAGTGGTTTACCTGCTCCAGCTGTAATGCGCCTAGAAATGACATACTGAAGTTATGAATCTATAGCTTCATACAGTTGTAGTGCGCCCCACCTCCCACACGCCCCCCGAGATTGGGCGCATTACAAAGTGCTGCGGGCGCTATATAATCCACTTGATAATGGCGTGCGGGAGATTTAAAAATGTATGAACGGGGCTGCGCCTGATATCGGGCTGAAAAGACGCCAGATATCTGGCACAGCCCCGTTCATACATGTCGCCTATAATGTGTTGTAAACATAACTGCAATCTTAAATATCCAGAGAGTGCTGACCTTTAGCAGCTTTTTGCCATGAGCCAGCACTAGTGCATAAAACAACCCTGTGGTGGTTTATGCTGCCCTGACAGCAGGATATGATAAAGGTAGATAAGCTGTGCTCGGCTATAGATATGTTATATATTTATTCTGAAAAAATATATATATATGTGTATGTGTATATATACACGTTCCTCTCCCCCACCCCCCGCAATTAAGCCGGGACTTCGGGAGCTCGCCTGCCTCATAGACATTCATTACTAGCGGCGCGTATTCGCGACATGTCACTTATCTCCACCCGCGGCGTATGGTGCGAGCGGGGAGAGGAGGCGTAATCCATAGTTCTCTATGAGAACTGTATTTTACCGTAATGACTGGGACGTATCTCGCCCCATATTGAGCGCGGTACGCCGCGAAATACGGGCCGAGATACGTCCCAATTTAAGCCGTGTGAGCATAGCCTTAGAGTTCAAGTCCAGGCGTTGCCTGGGTTTATTTCAGCAAGTGCCAAACAGAAAACAAATACAAGCCTTAAAGGGAATCTGTCGCCAATTTTTTTTTTTTTTTTTGCTTCAAGCCCCTGATCCATATTCTTTTCCTCTCAGCCGTTTCTTATTTCCTGACTGTAGATTTCTCTATTCGGCCGTCTATATATGATTGTGGGGAAGACATTCTTGCTTGCACTGCTTTAACAGCAGTCAGAGAGATACTTTACAGCAGCTTCATGCACATAGGATTCTTAAGACCGTTTCTGTCCCATAGACGTCTATAGGATAGTTTTCACTGTGAAGGGAGGGGAGGGGGGAGCTGTGTCCTCTCCTCTTGTAACTGGTGGATTCTGTGTTATCTGTACACAATGGTGTCTCCTTTCAGCTTGACCCTGCTTTTACTGATAATGAGCACATTGCTGAAAAGCTCTCTAAACAGAGCAGGAAGTGAAAACTACAGGACTTAAAAATTATTAAAAAAAAAAATACTGAAAGTGATATGGAAAATTAAAAAAAAATAACCAAAAATTCCTAAAAAATTTGTTTAACCTAAAAATGTGAGTTAAACAATAAGTCACTTTTTGATGACACATTCCCTTTAACTTCAGTCTAACAGAAAATAAAGACCTGCTCGTCTGAGTACTTACTAGACACGGTGATCCCTGACTTGTCTTAATACAGCTCAGTACTCACACCTAGGATTTCTCACACTGGGTCTTTTCTCTAAGACACAGCGTTTACAGCAGAACCCAAACACAGGCCCAGACATTATAGGCCTGATACCAGCCTCACCTGGTGCATGGGGGTTGCCTCCCACCCAACACTTGGCCACTACAAGAAAAGCCGACTCGGACTAAGCGGGTTGGAGCCATTATACTAAAATTAAGACGTGTCAGTAACATAGTGTTACTCAAGGCTGCCGTCAGAAATTTCAGGGCCCCCTACAGCTAAAACACCTGGGCCCCCCATCAACCCCGCCCCCTGTCAACCCTGCCCCCTGTCAACACCATCGCTCCGCCCCTAACAACCACGCCCAGCAACCACTGCCAACAAACTCCAGAAAAAAAAAATTCAATTGTACCATTGTCTTTGGATTTAGTTCTTGTGGAATTCTACAACATACAGTTTATATTGCAGTAATGAGTACGTATACAAGGGCCAGCAAATAACACTGCATGATCAACGTGTGTCACCACTGTTACTGACCAAACCAGTATACCCAGTCCAATATAACCCAACAATATACAAAGACCGAATAGTACCGCCACATATCACTACATATGGTGACTAATATCACTATGATGTTACTGACCAAACCAGCATACTAAGGCCGATATTACCAATATAACCACAATATACAAAGACCAAATAATACCGCCTCATCATCACCACATAACTCCAAAGATGCAGAATAATGGCACAATACTGTTACTGAATATAATCCATCACAATAAGAACAATATTACCACAATTCAATGACCATATAGATGGACATGTATGAAAACTGTCCAGGTGTAAGACTTTCTTTCTTGCTCTTAGCAACCAATCAGAGCGCCCCTTCCACAGGGGCGCTCTGATTGGTTGCTATGAGCAACAAAGAAAGTCTTACACCTGGACAGTTTTCATACATAATGGTTGATACAAGTTCACACAGTACAGTTATATTTAGTGACTCACAGGTGACGTCGTCTGATAAGTCGTTCACTTTCCCTTTTCTTCTCCATTCGGTCCTGGACACCACTCGTCCCTGCAGAATTCACAACACAAACACCTGAGACTCACAATCCCACCTGTACACATCTCCCTATGAACAAACTCCCCATCCATAGTTCCCCACATAGTAATAATTACCCCTTTGGTGCCCTGGTAGGTAGTTTTATAGGGACCCCATAGGTAAGTAGATAGTGGGTCCCTGTAGGTAGGTAGCCAGGTAGAAGGTCCCCGTTAGTAGAGGGAGAACTCGAGTGGGCCCTCACATGGAGGAAAATTGAACGGGGCCCCAAAAATTTCCAGGACCATGAGCGGGGCCCCACAACATTCAGGAGCCTTGACTGGGGCCCCCACAACCTTCAGGAGCCTTGACTGGGCCCCCCACAACCTTCAGGAGCCTTGACTGGGGCCCCCACAACCTTCAGGAGCCTTGACTGGGGCCCCCACAACCTTCAGGAGCCTTATGGGGCCCACAACCTTAGGGGCCTTTATGGGGGCCCCACAACCTTTCAGGGGTTTATGGGGGCCCCACAACCTTCAGAGGGTCTTGACTGGGGCCCCCACAACCTTCAGAGGGTTTATGGGGGCCCCACAACCTTCAGAGGGTTTATGGGGGCCCCACAACCTTCATAGGGTTTATGGGGGCCCCACAACCTTCAGAGGGTTTATGGGGGCCCCACAAGCTTCAGAAGGCTTATGGGGGCCCCACAACCTACAGAGGGTTTATGGGGGCCCCACAACCTATGGACTCAGAGGGTTTATGGGGGCCCCACATCCTTCAGAGGGTTTTCGGTGGGCCCCACACTTCAGAGGGTTTATGGGGGCCCCACAACCTTCGAGGGTTTATGGGGGACCCACAACCTTTAGAGGGTTTATGTGGGACCCACAACCTTTATTGGGTTTATGGGGGACACACATGCTTCAGAGGGCTTATGGGGGCCCCACAACATTGGGGGCTTATGGGGCCCACAACCTACGGGGCCTTATGGGGGCCCACAACTACAGGGCTTATGGGGCTCCAAAACTATAGGGGCCTTTGGGCCCCAAAACCACAGGGGCCTTATGGAGGCCACAAACTACAGGGGCCTTATGGGGGCCCCCAAGGATGGCAGGTGGCCCGGGTACTGGCACTTGAGTAGATCACTATGGTGCACAGTGCGACTCGCAGAGTGGGCCACTCCCCCTCAGAAGTGTCGGGACCCACCACTCCATCTCAGTTGCACTGGGCCACTTCCCAGTCCTGTGGGGGCCCCCATAAGGCCCCTTTATATTGTGGGGCCCCTATAAGGCCCCTGTATATAGTGGGGTCCCGATAAGGCCCCTGTAGTTTGTGGGGGCCTCATGACATTCAGGGGCCTTGAACGGGGCCCCCTCAACCTTCAGGGGGCCCCAAAACAGTTATGGGCCTTGACTGCGCCCCCCACAACCTTCAGGGGGCCCCACAACATTTAGGGGCCTTGAATGGGCCCCCCACAAACTACAGGGGCCTTATGAGGGCCCCACAAACTACAGGGGCCTTATGAGGGCCCCCCAAACTACAGGGGCCTTATGGGGGCCCCCCAAACTACAGGGGCCTTATGGGGGCCCCCACAGGACTGGTAAGTGACCCGGCGCTGCAGAGGTGGAGTGCAGGGGCCCGGCGCAACTAAGGTGGAGAGGAGGGGTCCAGCGCTATTAAGGGGGAGGGGCCCGGCGCTGCGAGTCACGCTGCGCACCCTACTGATCTCTATCATTAACTTACTTCTTCAGAGCGCAGCAGCCCGTGACTGGGCAGCCGGGCGGCCCCTCCTCCTCCTCCGGCCATGGGCAGGAAGCGCGATCATTTGAATCAGTGAGGCCCGCCCCCGGCCGGAGGAAGGAGGATGGGCCGCCCGGCTGCCCAGTCACGGGCTGCTGCGCTATGCAGCAGGAGTAAGGTAATGATAGAGATCCGTATGGTGCGCAGCATGACTCGCAGTGCCGGGCCCCTCCCCCTTAATAGTGCTGGACCCCTCCTCTCCACCTTAGTTGCGCCGGGCCCCTGCACTCCACCTCTGCAGCGCCGGGGCGCAGTGGGGGATATATCATGGTAGGGAGAATAGGCCTGCGGCCTCTTCTCTCTACCATTATAATGAAGCAAGGGGGCGGTACCTGCCGACGGCGGCGGGCCCCCCCTTGCTTCACATTCTGGCCGGGCCCGGTACGGGAGTACTGGTTGTACCCCCCTATCGGCGGCCCTGGTGTTACTGACACACACATCTGTTGGCTTTCTGTCACCGAGCCCAGGCCTCTCAGTGACAGGCATCTGCCCATATACTCCCCAAAGCCGCATAGGAGAGTAATCTCAGGGAAATATACCTTCCCTCAACCGCTCCGCCTGTCAATGTCTCACAATATTAATACAGTTAGGTCCAAATATATTTGGACACTGACACAAATTTTGTTTTTGTACATTTTACTGAAACATATTCAAGTTATAGTTCTATAATGGACATAAAGTCCAGACTTTCCGCTTTCATTTGAGGGTATCCACATTAAAATTGCATGAATGTTTTAGGAGTTTTAGCTCCTTAACATGGCCACTCTGTTATTAAAGGGACCAAAAGTATTTGGACAAATTAAATAATATAAAATGTTAATTTCTATTACTTGGTTGAAAACCCTTTGTTGGCATTGACTGACCGAAGTCTTGAACTCATGGAAATCACCAGACGCTGTGCTTCCTCCTTAGCTCTGCCTCAGCCATTACTGCTGTTTGTTTGTGGGACTTTCTGTCTGAAGTTTAGTCTTTAGCAAGTGAAGTGTTGCTCAATTGGGTTGAGATCAGGTGGCTGACTTGGCCATTGGAGCCTCTCCCTAATGAGTTAATTTTATTCCCTAATCTGATCTTGTATTCTTAAAGGGGTTTTGCCACATTCTCATATCATACCTCCTGCATCCAGCTCTTCAGCTCTGTGTGCTCAGAAGGGGGCATGTGTGATTTGTTTGAATTGCATATCATGTGACCCTGCAGGATGACATCACCAGGCCTTTCCTCTCTGTAGTCAAAGGCAGGTCTGTTTATGTAAAGCATTGTAAGTAGCTGAGAGGTAGAGTTTTTGCCTCCAGGCACAAGAGTCCTAGGTTCGAATCCCTGCAGGAACCAAACCTGTGTTTTTTTTTTATTCCTCTTTATCAATGCACAGACCTCATTGAGGTTTCTTTTTATTTATTTGCACTGTTTGACTACTTAACATGGAGTACAGAGGAGAGGAGTAGAATGACCGCACCCGGGGTTTGAACACTCAGTAGCTGCCTCAGACCAGAAATGATGTCTGAGCATGTGCGGCCAGGACTGAGGAGCTCTCAGCCCTGGTCGTATCCCCTGGTGATGAGCTGAAATGGATCACTAAAGGAGCAGCTAAAACAAAAACGGTGCAGAATTTTTAATAATAAGGAATGGTGAAAATGTTTATTATTTCATTTGCAAGCTTCCCACGTCAATTTTACTTCGTGGCAAAACCCCTTTAATTTTTAGGACATATGTCAGGAGTGTACCTTCATGCCACTACACTGACTATGATAGAAATTATTCTTGCCATTCGTACTACAGTATATGCTTTCACTTCATGTTTAACTGCAGTCCTATGTAAAACCACAAATAAGAATGTTTACCATAATTTGTGCCAGGTTGCAAACTCAGCTCTGCTACATTTGTGCACGTACCTGTGCTGTACTGACAGCTCCTCCCCGTGTATGAGACAATCACTGCTTCTGTAATCCTTCCTGTGCCTGTCATGTGTCTCTGAATTTACCTTTGCACCTGTTATGCCTTTGCACAGATGAACAATACAACGTCTGAACAGATTGTAACAATGGAGTCAAACATGTCGCTGTCCACTGAGAATCCCACGTCGGTGGCTCCGACCCCTCTTATTACCCTGGCGGATTTGTTTGCTATGGACACTGAGACTGCTGCTGAGCTGCGGACTGCTTCCAATACCTCTGTAGAGGGGGATCAGTTGTTTCTGACAACCGCTGCAGCTAAGGGCATCTCGGGGGTGTTTGTCTGGACGGCTCTGCTCCTTACTTGCCACCAGGTAAGAAAAGTTTTTACTTTCACCGATTTAAATATATTCCCTCATGCTTATATTTGGTTATATCTTTTTCTGGGAAAGCTGGGTGACAACCACTATCCTCTTATGACAATTTACACATCAATGTAGGGAAAACTAGGCTTAAACTCCTTATCTCCCTCCCGTCACCCACATTTTCCCCACCCTTGGTTGAACTTGATGGACATTTGTCTTTTTTCAATCATACTAACTATGTAATGTGTGACGGTTGACGTTAAAACAGCATATTGGAGTTGTGCTGATTTACCAAAAACAGTAGATGGTCTGACCAGTGCGCCCCACATCACTACTGTAGAATCAAGTATACTAGGAGAGGAAGATGCCCCTTTGGGTCTGCTCAGTTTCCAAAGCCAGAATATTTGGCCTGTGATACCTTGAAAGGGTTTGTCCAGTGTAAAAAAAAAAAAAAAAAAAAAAAACTAAATAATGTCTTAGAAATTAATTAATTTTGTGATGCATTTTCATTACATTTTCTTTGGCTTTCCTGCAGTTCTACATCAGCTGTTTGATGACAGGAAGCTTAGTAGTTCTGCGTTCTCACAAACAGGAAACAGCTCTGTGTGGAGCCCAGGAAATCGGGTCACCAGAGGGGTGGGTTTTTTTTGTTTTTTTTTAGAACAGTATGAAACTATAACCCTTTGGTCCTGTCTCCCAAGGCTTTCATAAGGACAAAAGGAACAGGAGTCATGCCCTGAGATTGAGGTTGGGAGGAAGGAACATAGACAAAGCTCAGCTAAGGATTCTTAGGCTATGTTCACACGGAGTAATTGCGGGGCGTACAGTACGCCCCGAAATTACGCCGGTGTTCGGGAGCTCGCGCCAATCGGTGCGTACTCCCGCGGGGCGGCGGCCCGCCGACCCCATAGACTGTCGTTACTCACAGCACGTAAGCGCCGTGAATAAATGACATGTCACTTATCTCCCCGCGCGTACAATACGATCGTATTGTACGAGCGGGGAGTGGAGACGTAATCCATAGTTCTCTATGAGAACTGTGGATTACCGTAATGACTGGGACGTATCTCGCCTCGTATTAGAGCGCAGTACACCTCTAAATACGCGTCGAAATGCGCCCCCATTTAATCAGTGTGAACATAGCCTCAGGGGCTGTTTACACGACACAGGACAAATACTGGTCGGAAACACTGACCAGTATTTTCTCTGTTTAGGGGCCGTGTACACGACCGCAGGGGGACAGCTTTTGTCCGCGGTTTGCGGATCAAGCCCTCCCCCTTCGTGCCCACATGTTCATGTTCCAGGCAGAAGAATGAACATGCTCTATGTTTTTCGGACCGCCGCCGGTCTCAAAGACCGTCTGCCGGACAATCGGTCCAGTGGGGACTGCTGCACAGAATTTCCATCGAAGTCCCCGTACAAGGTTGCCACCCGGGGTACAGACGGCTTTCAACACTGAAAACCATCTTTAAAACCGGGTGAAAACCCTGCCGTGGGGATATGCCCTTAGGCTTGTACAGGACTGTAACAAGGTATTCTGTTGCCCCAGGCAAATAAGGCATATAATGGAATGGAAAATTCAGCCCACTCCATCACTCCTTGCAAGTCCTTTTCTGCCTGGGATGAAGTGGCGCCCTAGGCAGTTTCCACACAGTTTTACACACAAGTATTATAGCACTGTGAATGTCACATAGCAATATGGAATGTAATTTATAATGAACATGTCAGGAAATATTAAAGGATTTAATCTTTTTTACATGTTTTTAGTATTACTGTTGCTATAAATTAGTTTTTTGGCTTTCTGCAAGTAAAGTGAATTGATCTAAGCGCCAGGTTTAATGATACTTTGTAATGTATCTTCCACACTAATATGGCCCCTGTAAGGGTATGTTCACACGGCGTATTGCGGTGCATACTGTACGTTCTGCAATACAAAAGGTATTTTAGAAATACACGCTGGCCAGTGCGTTCTTCTAAAGTGCAGGGGGCGGGTGGGCGGCTCGTAAATGGCGAGAAGAAGTGACTTCCTTCTCCTGCCATACAACCCGCACGTATTGTACGCCGGGGAAGACAGCAGGTAATGAGAGCTATGAGTTACCGTAATTGCAGGGCGCATTTTGACCCACAATTACACCGTGTGAACATACCCTAAGAGAATATCAGAGAATGAGGCTCTAATTTTTTGGGGGGCATGAGGTTCACAGGTTGCAGCCACTGGAATCCTCTTCCACTCCTCCATGACGACATCACGGAGGTGGTGGATGTTAGAGGCCTTGTGTTCCTCCACCTTCTATTTGAGGAGGCCTTACATATGCTCTATAGGGTTTAGGTCTGGAGACATGCTCAGCCAGTCCAGCACCTTTACCCTCATTGTCTTTAGAAAGGCAATGGTCGTCTTGAAGGAGTGCTTGGGGTCGTTATCATATTGGAATACTGCCCTGTGGCCCATTTTCCGAAGGAAGGGGATCTTGCTCTGCATCAGTGTGTCACAGTACATATTGGCATTCATGGTTCCCTCAATGTACTGTAGCACCCCACAGCCGGCAGCACTCATGCAGCCCCAAACCATGACACTCCCACCACCATGACCAGTTTGATGCAGTGTGCGGCATATGGTCTGAGCACTGACAGGTTGATCCCCCATCCCTGAAACCTCTGCAGCAATACTGGCAGCATTCATACATGTATTTTGAAGAGATAATCTCTGTATATGACACTGAGCATGTGCACTCCAACACTTTGGTCAACCATGGCGAGGTCTGTTCTGAGAGGAACCTGTCTTGTTAATCCGCTGTATGGTCTTGGTCACCATGTTGCAGCTCAGTTTCAGGGTGTTGACAATCTTCTTATAGCCTCAACCATCTTTATGTAGAGCAATAATTCTTTTTTGTCAGATCCTCAGACGGTTCTTTGCCATGAGGTGCCATATTGAATTTTCAGTGACCAGTATGAGAGTGTGAGAGCAATAACATCAAATTTAACACACCTGAGTCTTTGTAACACTAATGAGTCACATGACACTATGGAGAGAAAATGGCAAATTGGGCACGATTTGTCCATTTTCACTTAAGGTTGTACTCACTTTTGTTGCCAGCGGTTTAGACTTGATGGCTATTTGTTGAGTTATTTTGAGAGTGAACTCCAAATTTACAATTATATAAGCTGTACACTGTCTATTTTACATTGTATCAAAGTGTCATATCTTCAGTTTTGTCCCATGAAAAGATTTAATACAATATTTACTAAAATGCAAGGGGTGTACGCACTTTTGTGAGATATTCTATATACATATGTTAGTGCATCTCAAAAAATTAGAATATCACTGAAAAGATAATTGATATCAATAATTTAAGTCAAATAGAGAAACCCATATATTGTACAGACTCATTACAGGATGAAATACAAGGTTCAATATAATACATTTATGAGCCCTATAAGACATAAAAAGATAGCCCTGGAGAGCCCCTTTAATTTTCAATGATATTAAATTTTCTTGAGATACACAAGTGTTTATATATATATATATATATATATATATATATATATTTAATTGGCCTATACTTAGGATAGTCCATCAATACGTGAATGCTGGGGAACCAACCCTCAGGACTGTGACTGATCAGCAAAATTATTGGGGGCCAAACTCCAATAATATACATGGATGCATGGATGCCCTAGTGTGCCTATAAAAACTATATACATATAAAAAAAAAAATATGTATATATGTGGGCCAGTAGAGGGGGAGTTGACACCTAATTGTTAATACTGTAGAGGACACTGTGTCTCGCACTGCACTCAGCAGCTAGGGGTCGTGGTTGAAGAAGAACAATGCTGCCCCATCTACTCACCGGTGAAGAACGGCTCCTGCTACACTCCTAATTAGCACCCACATTGAAGTGCTGTACAGCCGTCTTATCCAAACTCACTCCACTGTGTCCTGAACTCAGCAGTATAGGGGATGGATATTTATATATGTAAATTGTAGTAGTTGCCCTGGGACATGCATTCTAACCTTGAGTGGATTCATTGCTATCATTGTCACTGTTCTGTGGAACAAGTTGTGATATAATATCCTTCTTCTTCCATCTCAGATATTTCATATTTCATGACATCATTACTCACCTCGTATAAATATTCACGTGTCACTCATCTGTTATATATGTCACATGAGTAAATATCTTTACAACTTTTTTTTCCTTGCTATCAGCTATTACCGGTCATATTTTCCTTTCCATGATGTGTGATGAGGGTGTTTGGGGGAGGTTATGAGAGAATAGTGGATCCTGCACGGGGTATTGAGTCATATACGATGTACGGGTAGACTTCAGTTGCATGACTCAGTGTCCATGTCCATATCCTGTAATCAGTAGCTGGGCATGTGCAATGAGGCAGAGCCACTCGGCTCCCATGGTTTATTGCTCATGTTGTCATACCTACAGGGATATCTCCATCTGCCACTGGCCCAAATGATATTTGATCAGGAAAATGACCCTTGTACTGTGTTCCCTGGCAGAGCAGTGTCTTCCTCTTCCTGTTGGCTCAGCCTCAGGTATTGACTGGTCTTTCTGCAGGTAACCCTATTGTACTGGCTTGGTCATTCCCAACACACCTTTCCATACTGTAAACCTCTAACCTGCACCTTTTTCTTATCCTATTTGCAGATCTATCTTCATCTCCGAAATTACACCATCCCAAAGGAGCAGCGTTATATCATCCGGATCCTTTTTATTGTACCAATCTACTCCTTTGACTCCTGGTTGAGTCTTCTGCTCATAGACAATAACCAGTACTATGTGTATTTTGACTCTGTCCGGGATTGCTATGAAGGTGAGGATGTGAAAAGTATAACTCTACAAAAAACCTAAAAACTCATAATTTAGGAAGATTCTTCTCCCCAAATATGCACTCCCAGGCCATAACATTGAAACCACCTGCCTAACATTGAGTATGTCCAAAACCGCTCTGACCCATAAGGGTGTGGACTCCTCCAGACCTCTGAAGGTTCCCCAAGACATCAGCAGCAGATCCTTAAAGGGGTTGTCTCATCTCAAAGTTTAATAGGATGCATGAATGAAATAATGCTGCTTTGCTCTGTCACTTCCTGGTTGCAGCTCCTTAACAAAAAAAGATGAACAAAGCAATATATTTGGAAAACATCTTCATTTAGTGTTCCCTACATTTTGAAAGCTATTCTTTGTAGTTAGACAACCCCTTTAATGTTCTGTTAGTTGTGAGGTGCGGCCTCCATGGACGGGACTTGTTTTTTCAGCGCATCCCACAGATGCTCAGTCAGATTGAGATCTGGGGAATTTGAACGCCAAGTCAACACCTTGAACTCTTCATCATGTTCCTCAAGCCATTCCCCAACCTTTTCTACAGCATGGCACAGGGCATTATCCTGCTGAAAAAGGCTACTGCTTTTAGGGAATCCTGCTGCCATAGATGGGTGGACTTGATCTGTACAATGTTTAGTTAGGTGGTTTGTGTCACAGTTACATCCACATGATGTCAAGACTCAAGGTTTCCCAGCAGAACATTTCGCAGAAATCACCCCCCCTGTCCCCGGTTTGTCTCTTCCCCCATAGGCATCCGGTCCACTTTTTCTCGATGAGCCCACTATCCCCGGGTCGATTGTAAGCTTTTATCAATCGACTTGAGGCCTTAAAAACCGGCTTAACAACCGGGGAGGAGTCCGCGGGTCGATTGCTAACTTTTACAACTGCTTGAGCTGGGGCCCTTAAAACCCGGCTTAAACGGACTGTTAGAGTAAATTTGTGTCACACGCAGTAAATTTGGTCCCCGTCAAGGTAAAAGGGTCCCCATAATTTTCCCCCCCAAAAGGGGGTTATATATTTTAAAAATTTCCCAATGGTGGTTGTAGGTTATAGGTCCCCCAGTAGAATACAGGAATTATATTTACCCCAATGGGTTATAAAAAGGGTTATATGCCCCCAAGGGGTTTTAAAAGAAAGAAAGGGTCCCCAAAAATGTAAGGCAAGTTATAGGTTACCCCAAATTGGTATTTTGAAGGTTATATGCCCCCCCCAACGGGTATTTAGATAGGTTATATGTCCCCCCAGGGGGGTATTAGATAATTAAGGTCCACCGCAGGTTTTTAAAGATAGGTTATAGGTCAAAAAAAAGGTATATGAAGTTTTTATTTTTTCCCCCCAAGTATTAGGAATTTAACACTCCCCGGCACTTTATTAGGAACACCAGCAGAACGGGTTGGCCCCCCTTTTTGCCTCAAACTGCCTAAATTCTTCGTGCATAGATTCTAAAGGTTTGCAACGATCCCAAATTTGGTCCCAAAGGGGGCCCAAAGAGTCCAAAAAAAATATTCCCCACCCCATGACCCACCACCACAGCCTAAACCCGTTGATAAAAGGCGGGATGGATCCATGCTTTCATGTTGTTGACGCCAAATTTGACCTACCATCCAAATGTCGCAGCAAAAATCGAGACTCCAGCCAGGAAAAAGTTTTCCCAAATCTTTATGTCCAATTTCGAGAGCGGGGCAAATTGGACCCTCAGTTTCCTGTTCTTAGCTGAAAGGAGTGGCCCCGGTGTGGTCTTCGCTGCGTAGCCATTGCCCAAAGTTTGCCGTACTGTGCGTTCAGGAGGTCTTCTGCCTACCTTGGTTGAAAGGGGTGGTTTTGGGGTCATGTTCCCTTTCTATAGCTCGAACCAGTCCCCCCCATTCTTTTGGACCCTGGCATCAAAAAGGGCTTTTCCCGCCCGGGATCCCCCTTTCCACTGGATGTTTTTTCTTTTTCGGCCCTTCTCTAAAAACCCCTAGAGAGGGTTTGTGCGGAAAACCCCGGAGTTCAGCAGTTTCTAAAAATACTCGCCCAGTTTTGGGCACCAACCCCATGCCACTTCAAAGGCACTCAAATCACCTTTCTTCCCCCATACTGATGCTCGGTTTGAACGCAGGAGATTGTTTGACCATGTCTAATGCCTAAATGCACTGAGTTGCCCCCCATGTGATTGGGCTGATTAAAATTAAGTGTTAACGAGCAGTTGGACAGGTGTACCCAAAAAAGTGGCCGGGGGGGGTGTGGGGTTTCCCCCACATTTACAAGTAGATTATAGCATCCCCCTGCACATTTATAATAATTGAGCGTCCCCCGCACATTTATAAAATCAGAGCGTCCCCTGACATTTTAATTTCCGAGCGTCCCCCCCCATTTTAATAATTAGAGCTCCCCCCCACACCACCAAAACACTTCCATCAGTGAGCCCTTGGGCACCCCCTGACCCACACGCTTATGGTTGTCTTTTCTTGGGACACGTTTGATAGACACTAACCACCTGTATACAGGGAACACCGCACAAGGCCTGCCATTTGGAGATTCTCTGACCCAGTTGCCTAGAAATCATAATTTATCCCTTGTCAAAGTTGTTTGGATACTTATACTTGAAAACACAGGCCATACTTACCGCCCAATGGCTGGACTATAGATTCAACCAGTAGGAGGCAACACAAGCCCTTGTGCTACTGGGAAAAGGGAAAACCGGTGCAGATAATTAAAGACAAAACTCACACACCCATCCATAAGGGGGCAAATCAATGATAACAAAAAACTGCACATAAAAAGTACCAAATTCCACCAAAAGCAAAAAAGCCACAGTATAATACATATGGGGACTGAAAAAAATGCAAAGGGGGGGGGGTTGTGGTATTTTAAAACATATAGATAAGGCGATACAAAGGGTGCCATTAGACGAAATTTTATTTTCCCCATTTTTTAATACACCCTCAAAGTCAATAGGTGCTTCCCGGGAAACCCTAACTTTCTGCAAAAGGCCCCCCGAAAGCATCATCTCAGAATGGACAGTTTGGCTGTACTCGGAACTCCCATAGAACAGAATGGAGAGTGTGCGCAAGTGGGAGCCCACCCTTTTGAATTGAGGCTATATTTATATGCCATTAATGTTACTGATGGTGAAACCCCTTTAAGACACTAAAAAAAAATTAATGCATTGCACTCCGTTTTTTTTGCTTTCTGTTTTTCGTTCATTCTCAATTTTTCTAATATTTTTGTCAAACAGCTTTTGTGATCTACAGCTTCCTCAGCCTGTGCTTTGAGTATCTTGGTGGAGAGAGTACGATTATGACAGAGATACGTGGGAAGCCCATCCTGTAGGTACCTTCATTGATTAAGTACTGAATGAACCTTTCCACTTCATCATGTCCCTCATGGTGCGCATTTCTTTCCATCAGGTCCAGTTGTTTCTATGGGACCTGCTGTCTCCAAGGAATGTCCTACTCCATTGGCTTCCTCCGGTTTTGCAAACAGGTAAGGTAGAGCTCAATTAAGGCAGTATTGGCAGTACTTCTGATTTTTTAAAATCTATCCACCCCTGATGTGGTGCAATATAGTAACTGGTAAACGATGGGGGGCCCAGCTACTTTGGCTGTTTGGGGCCCTGAAATTACCTAGGCAAACCCCCCGTAAGGGGTGGACCCCCGGTAAAAAACAAAACTTTAATGAAACACTTTTAAAATTGACATCCCCTTTCAGGATTCAACCCGGGAAAACAGATGACAATAATGGGCGAATGGGAATACTATACTCGTGTTGGTTGGACTTCCCCCTCGCAAAAAATTCAAGGCAAAATCCATCATCGATTGGAACGCCAGGGCCCCAGAAGATGGCGCAAAGATGGTAGCTAGGCACCGGACGTGCAACGTTTGGGGGGAAAATCCCCCCTTCCTCAGGGCCATCTTGCTTGGGCCCTGGCTTCCCCTCATGCTGGACTTTTGCCTTGAATTTTTTGAACGACCGGGAGGTCGCAACCTAACGCTGAGTATATGCTATTACCATTCGTCCATTTATTGTCATGCTGTATATCACGGTTGAATGCCTGAAAGTGGATGTCAATTTTAAAAGTGCTTCATTAAAGTGTTGAAATTTTACCTGGGTCCAATATCTCTTTATAAAGTATTGATTGTGGGGCTTGGAGAACCCCGGCTGTGGAACCCGTTTAGCATACCAGCGAAACAAGTTATCATTGGTCTTACTGTTTATTGACTGAGCCCCTTGTAAGGTGAAATGTTAAGATGGAGCTGGGATGGAGTTACTATAAGCCAGGGGTCTCAGACATGCAGCCACTGGGGCCCACCGGAGCTCCCCAAATATCCTTGTGCCTCCAGCAATCTTCAAAGGCCGAAACAACACACAACGTCAGCAAAAAAAGCAGAAGGCTACTTCCATTGGGCAAGGCCCTTTCCTTACATGTCTTCCAGACAGGTTGTAGCTGCATACTGAGGAATCTGCTGGTATTGAGTATACCTATAATTAGTGAGCGTTGAGTCAGCACTCATCGCAGCAATGCTTGTTCTCGGGCCCTTTTCCCCCAGTCGGAGCCGTCACCTTTCCGGGAGACAGAAACGGGTTTATAAAAAACTGGGAAAAATGTGGTTTGCCCAAGCAACTAATCGGAATTTGTGACTGATATACTGAATATACACAAATGAGTGATTTCCCTTTTTTTTTTTTTCAATTTAGTGACTACCTTGTCTATGCCAGATAAATAACTGGTGGCATAAAAAAGTCCATTGACTTCATAGACATTGGTTCGTATATATGCCCCTCTACTGCTGAGCATCTGGGGTCAATTGCTAAATGAGGAAATCACAGTCTCTGAATATTTTGTTTTAAAAAATAATTTAAGAATTTAATATCAGCTGTATGCACAGAGGGAAAAAGTGGTTCCACTGGGGCTTGAACCAAGGACCTTCTGCGTGTTAAGCAGACGTGATAACCACTACACTATGGAACCAGCTGATGTTCTCTCTTAAGGATGACATTTGGGTTAGTGTGTCACTTTTTTCCCCGAAAATAAGACATAGTTATTTTTTATGAAATTTCGGGATTGGCTGTTTTGCTGATGTTTGTGATGAAATCACTACGAATTAATACAGGTTGATTTTTTTTTTCAAAAATAAAAGTAATTCTTTTTTCAAAGAAAAAAAAAAAACACATCCCTAAAAAAAGTCTTGCTCGTCTTTTGGAAAAAAATTAATATAAACACGTCTTATTTTCAGGGAAAAAGGGGTTTAGGGTTTCCTATTAGAGACTCACGCCCCCAAATGCCCAGGGAGATTTCCATTAGCCCAGATGTCGGGAAATTATTTGGATGGAAAAAGAAGGGACAGATGAACTTTTGCGGGTAGGGGGTTTTTGGGTTTTTGGAAGCTTACAGGGCGTTTTTTAAAAAAATAAAAAACCCGGGTCCTGTTTAGATAAAATGGGTTTCCTCTCACGCTCTTCATTTAAAGTTACGGGGGCCCCCCTTAAAACACCCCAAAACTTTCCTTTTTCCAGAGAGAAAAAAAACCCAATTTTAAAAATTCATTAAAACTAAAAAATAAAAATGACATAAGAAGGGGGCCCGTGGATTGTGAAATTTTAAAAGGGGGAAAACCCACAACAAAATCTGAAAAAAAAACCTATTTTTAATTTTAAACAGACAGATAGATACAGTAAAGGGAAATAAGAAATTTAATCCCTTTTATTGGGGTAAGTTTACCAAAAGAAAAAGACTTTCAACATTCTATAATTTTAAAGGGTGGGTTAATTTTAATATTGAAAAGATAAAATAAAAAAAAAAACCAAAAAATTTCACATTGATAAATTATAAAATTTATTTGCATTTCGTGAGAAATAATTTTTGACCCTTGGAAAAGCAAAACGAAAAAGGGGGTTTGTCTCACAAAAATTTTATTCCTCTTACCCCCATTCCTGTTTTTTTGGGTTTTCCCAAAAATTTTTTCCTTTACACAAAATTTCAGGTTTTTTTTTGGTTTGATTTTTGCCCGGCTTCCACTTAGGCCCCGGTTAGTCACCCCCCAAAAAGGGTCGTACTTTTAAAACCCCCCCAAACCCTTTCCTGGACCCCCCTTTTTACCCCAGGAAAGGGGAATTGAAAAATAAAAAAAGGCCCCCTTGTTAAACCCCCCTTTTTAAAACCCCCCCCCTACCCAAGTTTTGTTTTGGCCCCCCCCCAAGCCTTTTTTAACCCCAAATTAAAAGAAAATTAGACCCCCCAAAAGGGGGAAAAAAAAGGGAAAAAAAGGGGGGGGGGGGGGGGGGGTCTGTTTAAAAGCCCCTTTTTTTAATTCGCCCCCTGAAGACGTTTAAATAAAGGCCCATTTAAAAAAAAACAAAAAGGGGAGTTCTTAACCAAGCCAAGGAATTTTAAAAAATTTAGGAACACTTTTTAATTTGGACCCATATTGAAAATTTACTTTTTTTTTGGAAAGATCTTTAAAAAAAAAAAGAAACCCCTTGCAGTGAGAAAAACCCCTTTTTAAATTATTTGTTGGTAAAACCCTCTTTTGGCCCAAAAACCAAAATAAAGCCCATTTTTTGTATTATGATGTGGTTTGCGAAACGTCGGGGAAAAATTTTTGGGTCCACTCCTTTTTGCAGATCAGCTGCCCCCGTTGGCAACTCGACCCTTCCCAACCCCCTTCCAAAAATTTTTTCTAGGGAAATTGGGTCGGGGAGACTGGCTAGGCCACCCCAAAGACCTTAAGGGCCCCTTCTTTTTGAGCCACTCCTTTTTTTCCCTTTGGGCTGTATTTTTTGGGGCCCTTTGTTTTTTGCTGTAAACCCACCCCATGACCTATTTTTAATGTCCGGGCGGGGGGAAGGAGGTTGTAAATCGGGATTTTAAATTTTACAGGGCTCCATCCATTTTTCCGTCCCTTTTAGCAGATTTTTCTGATTTTTTTTTGGGAATTTTTCTATTTTCTCAATTTTAAAATTAACTTAATTAATAATAAAATTATCTACCCCTTTTAAAAACATAGACTGTTCATTTTCTTTGTCATTGGGTAAACTTACACAATCAGCAAGGACCAAATAATTATTTCCTTCTTTGGGGGAAAAAAAACAGACAGACAGGGCAGATAGAAAAAATTACACTAAAAAATGACATAAAAAAGTGGCCCGTGATTATGCGATTTAAAGGGAAGGGAAAACACAACAAGATTTGCAAAAATTAAAAAAAGATAGATTAATGGGTAAAATAATAAAATGGCCCCGGTGGGTAGTTTGGTTTAAAAAAAAGAGGAAGAAGGAAAAATTTTTTAAAAAGAATAATGGGTGAAGGGGTTGAAAAGGGGAAGGTTTAAATTTAATTTTTGGGGGGGGGATAGATTTTGGTAAATAAAATAGTAGTTTGGGATTTGAAAAGTGAGGGGTAAAAAATTAGGAAAAAATAGGGTAGATAAAGGGGTAGTTTGAAGGGGTAGATAGATTAGATAGATAATGTTTAAAAAGATAATTTGATAGATTTAAAATGTGAGATAATAGATATTTTAAAATAGATAGATTAAAAGAAAGATTAAAGAAAAAAAAGGGTAGATAGAAAAACAACAAAACCTAGATTAAACCCTAATAGATAAATAATGGATAATTTAAAAAAGACAGGGCATATATGCCCCCTTCCCTTTGGGGGCCCACATAATTACACATACATAAATTACCATTTCATATCACTTATGAGGGAGAAAATATTTTACTGTAGGGGGAAACCCGGGCGTTTTCCCCACCTTGTATAAAAAAATCCGTTTTCTCTTCTTCACCCCACCCTGCAGTTCTGTATAGTGAAGCCCATCATGGCCGTTGTCACAATAATCCTGCAGGCATTTGGGAAATATCATGACGGGGATTTCAAGTGAGTGATTATTTATTGCTTTTTTCTTTTTCATGAGATACATGTGGACTGATAAAAAGGGGAACAATAAGAAAATTGAGGTATTTTAAAGGGGTTCTCCAATTCCCCCCAAAAAAAAAATTTTAAAAAGGGTATTTGATAAGAATATCCCCCTTTTTAATCTACCTGATAGCAACAGTGATGTCATTGGAATGTAAATCAACACAATTGTCTCCCTCTATCACATAACCCTATTTTCACGGCTAGCTCTCTCCTTTCAAAACCCATATATCAAAAAAGTCAGCTTCCCCTCATTAAACCCATATATCCCGGCTCAGCTCTCTCCTTATCTTAACCCTATATAACCCCCCGACTCAGCTTCCTCCCCCTTTTCATATAACCCTATTTTCACGAGCTCACCTCTCCCCCCCATCAAATAAACCCATATAACAGAGCTGCTCTCTCCTCTATCAAAAACCCATAATCAAGCTCCCCCCCTTATCCAAACCCAAAATATCACAGAGCTCAATTTCCCTCTATCAAATAACCCTATATATCCAGGCTCAATCCCCTCCCTCTATCAATAACCCATATATCACAGAGCCACTCCCTCCCCCTATCCAAAAACCCTAATATCCCGAGTCACTTTTCCCCCTCTACATAACCTATATATCAAAGGGGTCAGCTTCCCCCCCAAAAAACCCTTTTTTCAAAACCCCCCCCCTATCCAAAAAACCCCATATATCCAGAGCTACCCTCTCCTCATCAAATTTAACCCCAATACACAGAGCTCGCTCCTCTCCTCTTTATAAACCCCTTTTTCCAGGCTCCTCTTCCCTCTATCATTATAACCTATAATCACAGAGCTCGCTTCTTCCCCTTTATATAACCCTATTACACGGCTGGGGTTTCTCCTCTATCATAAAAAACCCATATTTCCAAAACTCCTCTCCCTCTATCATATAACCCTATATATACAGAGCTCGCTTTCCCTCTATCAATAACCCATATATCAAAAGCTCACTCCTCCCTATCATTAACCCTATAATCACGAGTCAGCTTTCTCCTCATTATATAAAAATATAAATTTACAGAGCCCGCTCCTCTCCCCTACATATAACCTATAATCCAGAGCCACTTCTTCCTCTATCATAAACCCCAAATCACAAGCCACTTCTCTCCCTCTTTCATTAACCTAATATCCAGAGTCAAATCCTCCCTCAAACATAAAAACCCTACATATCTCAGAGCTCAGATCCTCTCCTCTATAATATATCACTATATATCACAGAGCTCAGCTTCTATCCACTATCATATAACTCTATATATCACAGAGCTCAGCTCCTCTCCTCTTTCATATAACCCTATATATCACAGAGCTCAGCTGCTCTATCATATAACCCTATATATCACAGAGCTCGGCTCCCCCTCCTCTATCATATAATCCTATATACAGTCATATGAAAAAGTTTGGGCACCCCTATTAATCTTAATCATTTTTAGTTCTAAATATTTGGGTGTTTGCAACAGCCATTTCAATTTGATATATCTAATAACTGATGGACACAGTAATATTTCCGGATTGAAATGAGGTTTATTGTACAACACAAATGTGCAATATGCATTAGAACCAAAATTTGACCAGTGCAAAAGTATGGGCACCCCAACAGAAAAGTGACATTAATATCTAGTAGATCCTCTTTTGCAAAAATAACAGCCTCTAGTCGCTTCCTGTAGCTTTGAATCATGTTCCTGATCCTGGATGAAGGTATTTTTGACCATTCCTCTTTACAAAACAATTACAAGTTCAGTTAAGTTTGATGGTCGCCGAGCATGGACAGCCCGCTTCAAAGTATCCCACAGATGTTCAATGATATTCAGGTCTGGGGACTGGATGGCCATTCCAGAACATTGTAATTGTTCCTCTGCATGAATGCCTGAGTAGATTTGGAGCTGTGTTTGGGATCATTGTCTTGCTGAAATATCCATCCCCGGCGTAACTTCAAATTCATCACTGATTCTTGTACATTATTCTGAAGAATCTGCTGATACTGAGTTGAATCATGCGACCCTCAACTTTAACAAGATTCCCGGTGCCGGCATTGGCCACACAGCCCCAAAGCATGATGGAACCTCCACCAAATTTTACAGTGGGTAGCAAGTGTTTTTCTTGGGAATTCTGTGTTTTTGGGACGCCATGCATAACGCCATTTTGTATGACCAACCAACTCAATCTTTCTTTCAACAGTCCACAGGACCTTCTTCCAAAATGAAGCTGGCTTGTCCAAATGTGCTTTTGCAGACCTCAGACGACTCTGTTTGTGGCGTGCTTTCAGAAAGGGCTTCTTTTGCATCACTCTCCCATATAGCTTCTCCTTGTGCAAAGTGTGCTGTATTGTTGACCGATGCACAGTGACACCATCTGCAGCAAGATGATGCTGCAGCTCTTTGGAGGTGGTCTGTGGATTGTCCTTGACTGTTCTCACCATTCTTCTTCTCTGCCTTTCTGATATTTTTCTTGGCCTGCCACTTCTGGGCTTAACAAGAATTGTCCCTGTTCCATTTCCTTACTCTGGTCCTCACAGTGGAAACTGACAGGTTAAATCTCTGAGACAACTTTTTGTATCCTTCCCCTGAACAACTATGTTGAACAATTTTTTGTTTTCAGATCATTTGAGAGTTGTTTTGAGAGCCCTGATGCCACTCTTCACAGGAGATTCATATAGGAGAAAAACTTGCAATTGGCCACCTTAAATACCTTTTCTCATCATTGGATACCCCTGGTTATGAAGTTCAAAGCTCATTGAGGTTACAAAACCAATGTTGTGCTTCAGAAAGTCAAGTAAAAAGTATTTTAGGAGTATTCAAATAAAATAAAATGATAAGGTACCCAAATTTTTGCACCAGTCAAAATTGGTTTAATGCATATTGCAATTTTGTGTTAGTACAATAAACCTCATTTCAATCCGGAAAATTACTGTGTCCATCAGTTATTAGATAATCAAATTTGAAATGGCTAATGCAAACCCCCAAAAATATTTAGAACTAAAAATGATTTAGATTCATAGGGGTGCCCAAACTTTTTCATATGACTGTATCACAGAGCTCAGCTTCTCTCCTCTATCATATAACCCTATATATCACAGAGCTCAGCTCCTCTCCTCTATCATATAACCCTATATATCACAGAGGTCATCTTCTCTCCTCTATCATATAACCCTATATATCACAGAGATCAGCTCCTCTCCTCTATCATATAACCCTATATATCACAGAGCTCAGCTCCTCGCCCTTTATCACAACCTGCTCTTAGAGAGGGCAGCATAAACCATATGACAGGTTCTCTTGGTAGATGGTAGATGTTAGGAGACAGTAGGACGACCACCATAGACATACCGTAAGTTTTCAGAGAAGCTTTATATTTAGCTTTCTCCAACTATAGGAGTGGTATATCCTACAAGTACATTGATGCAAATCTATGAACACACAACTTTTTGATCAGTTTTTAAGAAGAGTTGGTTTATCCAAACAAGCCTCTCTCATATGCCATGTTAGGATATATAGACATAATAGAGAGGATGTCTCCACCGGGCACCCGCAGAGACACTAACAAGAAGCAGCTTGTAGTGTACTGAGCCTGATTTGTCCAATTATTATTATTATTATTATTATTATTATTATTATTATTATTAAGTATTTTAGAGCGCCATTGAATCCAGGGCGCTGTACATTCGGGGGGTTACATACATTACATAAATCAAACGAGTACAATGAAAAAGTGAATAATGACAATTGGCACGACAGAGGGAGAGAGGACCCTACCTGCGAGGGCTTACAATCTACAAGGAGGGGGAAAGAGACAGGAGGTGAGGGGCAGACATGTCTGTGGAGGAAGTAGTGACAAGTTTAGTGAAGGTTGTAGGCAATGCCTGAAGAAACTGGGTTTTCAGGTTGTTTTTGAAGGTTGTGAAAGTGGAGGAGAGTCTGATGTGTTGGGGCAGTGAGTTCCAGAGTGTGGGTGAAGCACGGGAGAAGTCTTGGAGACGGTTGTGTGAGGAGCTGATAAGGGGATTAGCACATACTAGTTAGTGCATCTCAAAAAATTAGGATATCACTGAAAAGATAATTGATATCAATAATTTAAGTCAAATAGAGAAGCCCATATATTGTATAGACTCATTACAGTATGAACTACAAGGTTTAATACAATACATTTGTGAGCCCTGTAACAAATAAAAAGATCCTGGAGAACCCCTTTAATTTTCAATGATATTCTAATTCTTTGAGATGCTCTAGTAAACAGTGTAAGGGCTTGTTCACACGGAGTATACACTCCATGTTACAAGCGCTTTAGGGATCCGTCTTGAAAAGAATTCACATGCAATTCTTTTCAAGACGGAGCGCAGCTGCGCTATTGAAACACGCAGCTGCGTTCTCTCATGTGACCGCCGCTCCATGTTCAGCGCAGCGAGCAGTGATAATCTCACTGCTAATTGTTTGGATCTGTCTTGGGGACCGACAGAGCGGACCCCAAGACGGATCCCTAAAGCGCTTGTAACATGGAGTGTATACTCCGTGTGAACACGCCCTAATACTACATTTATAGTAGATGTCACTACAGGAGAGAGGGGCAATTTGTGGCATCTTCCCCGCGGCCCCTCATAATACCCTGTTTTCCCGCAAATAAGACAGCCCCTGAAAATAAGATATAGTCCTTTTTTTTTTGTTGCAATTTAGAGTTTGGCTGCTTATACTGATGTTTGTGATGAAATCACTACAGTATATTAAAGGGGTTGTCTCGCTACAAAGAATAGCTTTCAAATTGTAGGGAACACAAAATAAAGACATTTTCCAAATATATTGCTTTGTTCCTCTGTTTTCCCTAAGGAGATACAAGTGAATTTATGACCCCCTGGCTATTTCAGTTCCTCAGTAACCTGTAAACAATTCTCCCCCTGCTGTTTGTTCAATGAGATAACAGTGAGTGATATCATCACACAGGTCCTGGCATTGTCCTGTGCTGCTCAGCAGTAAAAAGCTTGATTTATGTAAAATAAACAGAACTGTAATTAGGGCTTTTGTTTGAGGGATCAGATAAGAAGTCCTGTTAGTAGTTTGAGAAGCTAATCTGATCTAATTAGCATCTGAAAGCTCGGCACTGCATGGAGCTGTACAAGCATGGAGCTTATGTAAATGAATCAGTCTGAACCAGGAAGTGACAGAGTATTTCATTCATGCATTCTCTGAAACTCTGAAGGGAGACAACTCCTTTAATACATGCTGATTTTTGTTCAACAATAAATGTGAATTCTTGTTCAATGAAAAAATAACACATCCCCTAAAAATAAGTCTTAGCTCGTCTTTAGGAGCAAAGATTAATATAAGACACGGTCTTATTTTCGGGCAAACAGGGTAAGGATATGTCCACACGGCAGTGGTAATATGCTGGTCGGATTCTATTTAAGAATCCGGACAGTATTTTATAATCTTTCCAATGGTTTTGCGGGACGGTTCTGTCCGCGGTTTGCGGATTCGCCCGTCTCCCATAACCATTGAATTGCACACCTTACACCTGAAAACCGGGCGGAAGATTGTGCATGCTCTAAGTTTTTCGGAATGCCGGCGGCTGAAATCCGTTCAATGTAGACAACTGAAGCGATTTTCTATTAAAGTCCATGGGGGGCGATTTCTTGTCGATTTCCAAATCCGCAAACCGTCTGAAAATCCAACCAAGAAACCATCATGCCGTGTGGACGGAACCTAAGGGGTTGTTTGTGGTATTCAACAATGTTAAAATACAGGCATCAGTCAGCCAAGTATGATAATAAGCGGCCCTCGGCTATGTTCACACAACGGATTTCTACAACAATTTCAACACAATTTCCGAGTTGAATCGATAGTGAAATCCGATGGCAAAAAGTCAGTCATTGATTTCAATGGGAAAATGGATTTCCCTGATGCAGATTTGAAATCCTCACCACAGAAAAAAAAAAAGATTGAACACGTTTATAATTCAGACGGTTTCTGCATGGATTCCACATTGAAATTGCCCATTGAAGTCAATGATGTTACATTTCTTTATAAAATCCTTGGCCCTTATGTATGAAAACTGTCTAGCAGTCAGACTGTCTTTGTTGCCCATAGCAACCAATCAGAGCTCATAGCAAATTATCAGAGCTCATAGCAACCAATCAGAGCTTATAGCAACAATCACAGCACAGCTCAGAGCTCTATATGAATAGAAAGCTGAGGGCTATGGGCTCTGATTGGTTGCTGTGGGCTCTGATTGGTTACTATGAGCTCTGATTGGTCTCTATAAGCTCTGATTGGTCGCTATGGGCTCTGATTGGTCGGGCCTATGTTTGCTTGATTGTCGCTATGGGGCTCTGTTTGGGTGCTATGAGCTCTGATTGGTTGCTATGGGCTCTGATTTGTCCCTATGATCTCTGATTGTTGCTATGAGCTCTGATTGTTCTAATTGGCTTGATTGTTTTGTTGCTATGAGCTCTGATTGGTTGCTATGAGCTCTGATTGTTGCTATGGGCTCTGATTTGTTGCTATGGGCTATGATTGTTGCTATGGGCTCTGATTGGTTGCTATGAGCTCTCATTGGTGACTATGAGCTCTGGTTGTTACGGGCTCTGATTGGTGACTATGAGCTCTGATTGGTTGCTATGAACTCTGATTTGTGACTATGAGCTCTGATTGGTTGCTATGGCTCTGTTTGGGTTTTGCTATGGGTCGATTGGTTCCTATGCTCTGATTGGTCGCTATGAGCTCTGATTGGTGACTGAGCTCTGATTGCTTGCTATGGGCTCTGGTTGGTTGCTATGGGCTCTGATTGGTTGCTATGGGCAACAAAGACCGTCTTACTGCTGGACAGTTTTCATACATAAGGCGCCATGTTTACATTTTGAATTCCATGTCTGAAATCAACGTTGACGCGGAGATGGATTCCTTGTGGGTAAGGCTGCGCCTGTTCAGGAACCACGTTGCAGGTTTCTGTCAGTACCTGAAAAAGGTATCCCAAAGGATCCTGCAACAGATCCATAGGAACAACAGTGGAGACATAGTCACATTTGGACTATATAAGCTCTATTTCCTGAACATAAACAGTCTCTGTGCCGGACAAAGCAGTGCGGTCACTCAGTACCCACAACGGAGGTCCCAAATGAGAGCACAAGCGCAGTGTGAACCCAGCTTTACACATAAACAGTTTGCCCCCTTATTTATGTCATAGTTGCCAAATTTTCGAAAATGAAAAAAGAGGAGATTTATGGGCGGGCGGGTAGCGCGCCGCGGGGGAAACATTTTCATGGACACGCCCATTTGTTGGTATCCAGTCCCTTCAAAAAATCCACAACCACTCCACCTAACGCATAACGGCTTTGGAAGAAAGCCGGTGATGCCCCCTTATAGCCGGTAGAAGCCCCCATAACCAGTAGTGCCCCTTTTAGGCCCGGGGAAAGCCCCTTTTAGCCAAGGGAATGCCCCCCCGTAGCCAGGTAAGCCAAATTTTAGCCAGGTAGATGCCCCCCGTTGTTAGCCCGGGAGGGGCCCCCCATTGTTAGCCAGGTAGGTGCCCCCCCTTGTAGCCAGGGAGGTGCCCCCCATTGCCCCGCCAGGTGGTGCCCCATCGTTTTCCAGGGGGTTTTCCCCATTGTTTGCCAAAGGGAGATGTCCCCTTGTTGCCCCGGAAAATTCCCTCTGTTGCCCCGGTGTGCCCCCATCTGTTTTGGGAGGTAGATGCCCCCTCTTGTTGCCAAGTGATGCCCCCTTGTTGCCAGTAGATGCCCCCTTGTTGCCAGGTTGCCCCCATTGTTTGCCGGTAGATGCCCCTCTGTTGCCAGGGAGATGTCCCCTTGTTGCCAGGTGTGCCCTTTTTTTGTTTTCCAGGAATGCCCCCTTTGGCCAGGTAGGGGCCCCCCCGTTGCCAGGTAGGCCCCCTTGTTTGGCAGGTAGTGCCCCTCTGTTAGCCAGGTTGTGCCCCCATTTGTTAGAAAAGGGAGTGCCCCCATCTGTTACCGGGGGAGTTGCCCCCTTGTTTCCAGGGAGGGTCCCCCCTTTTTGCCCGGTAGTGCCCCATTGTTGCCGGGAGTGCCCCCTTTTTTGTTTCCGGGAGTGCCCCCCCTGTTGCCAGGGAGATGTTTCCCCTCTGTTGCCCGGGAGTGCCCCCTCTGTTTTCCGGGTAGAGTCCCCTTGTTGCCAGGTAATGTCCCCCCTGTTGCCAGGTAGAGTCCCCTCTGTTGCCCGGGAGGCCCCCTCTGTTGCCCCGGTAGTGCCCCCCCTGTTGCCAGGGGAGTTGCCCCCTTGTTTGCAGGAAACCCCCCTTAATAAAAATAAATAATAAATATTACCTTTAAGGGGTCCCGCAGCGTGGCCCCGCTCCACCGTCTCTTCAGCGGCGAGGGGGAAATGGAGAGCAGCCCCGGGGTCATCCCCTGCAGCCGGGTCACTTCCCCTCGCTTGACCTGTATGTCGGGGCCCCCACGGCGCCGTACATACAGGGGAGGGGGGGGAGGGGGCGATCCCTCCCGCCTCCCCCCCGCACAGTGGACCCCGTGGACACAGTGGACAGTGGCCCCCCCCGCCTGAGGCGGGGGGGGAGGAATCCAACTCCCCGGAGGGCGCGAAGGGACCCCAAAAAGCGGGACCCCCCCGCCAAAACGGGAGAGTTGGCATGTATGCTTATGATGTGTGAACGTAGCCTATAGTGACTTTATGCTGCATATTACTTTCAGTGTGGATCTTAAGGGCATGTCCCCACTGCACGGGTTTTCCGCCCGGCGGTTTTTCCGCCCACGGGCCGCTCGAAAAACATTGAGCATGTTCATTCTTCCGTCCGTGAAGGGGGGAGGGCTTTTTTCTGCTCATCGCGGAGAAAAACCGTCCCCCTGCGGCCGTGGGGACGGCCGCAAAACAGTGCAAATACCGGTCGCATAAACCGACCGGTATTTGGCACATGCTGTGTGAACGCACCCGAATTGTGATTAACCCCCTGTGCGTCTGCATGTATTCTATATGCATGTTAGGGTGGTTCGGATAGCAAGGTTTATCTAGCTATTTCCTTATTTTCCCATTGACATAGTGTGCAAATGAAGTCATGGTAGCAGCTTTTGTTGTGTATAGGATTGCTCTGGCTGCTAGATTTCAGCGCATGGCTTCAGGACTATTCACCTCTCATACTCTAATACAGTGCCCCATGTGAGGAGCTGGGCTCTGGGCTCTCTACACTATATTAAACTAGTGCCACTTGCAGGCAGACAGATGAATTGCATGTCATTGTAACAAATTTTAAAAAAGTATTTTGAACTTTTGGGGCCCTTCCCCCGGAACTTTTTTTTCATCTTTTTAAGACAATTTTCGGATTTAAAGGGCCCTTTCTGTAAACCGACTTAAACCTTTTTACATTGATTAAATAGAAAATCGTGCAGCTCCCCACGCAGGTTTTTACGCCGGAAAATTTTTTTTAAAAAACCCCGGGCGGTCCAAAAAATTTTAGAACATTTTAATTTTTTCCCCCGGGTTTTTTTGGGAAACAAAAATGGGGGTGGTTGAGGGGGACGGGCGAATCTGCAGACAGAACTATCCCTCGAAACCAAATACAAGATGTCAAAATACCATCCGGAGTCTTTCATCAGAATCCGGCCAGTATTGCTTCTGCAGTGGGACCAAAGGATGTTCACACGGTTAAAACTGCGGGACTAATTGGGCCCCCCGAAATTACCGGGGGCCCGGGGGCGGGGGGCGGGGGGGCGGAAAACCTTCCCCGGCCCCAAGAAAATCATTGAGGGGCGCGTATACCCGCTAAAAAGTAAATTTTCAATTACCCTCCCCCCTCGGGTATTCGGAGCAGGGAGAGGAGAGTAACCCATAGTTTTTCTATGAAACTGGGTTTTACCGTAATGCCCCAATTTTTTTTCCCAGCCCCAAAATAGGCCACTCCGGCGTACAAAACGAATAACGCCCCGGTTTAAGCCGTGTAAAAACATAGTTACTGTTTTAACCAAATGTTAAAAGGGTTTTTGAAAATTTTGATGACATTTTAACATCACCATACTGCGGTTTTTGGCAAAGGTCTGTGCAAAAAAACGCGGTCAGTTTTCGTATTTCCTAGTACATTGAATCTACTAGAACCCACAATTAATCCGTTGGAAGATAGAACATGTTCTATTTTCCGACAGAAGGTCGGCCGTTTAGAAATCCTACAGTAGAAAATTTGCGCTGTGTAGACTACAGATTTTCTATTGAGGTCTATGGGGCACTGGTTACAGTCTGATTTTCGGTGGATTATGAATACTAAATCCGGCGAAATTCTGACCAGAACCCAATGCCGTGTAGACATGGCCTCACTCAAACTATTCAAAGATAAGAATCAGCGGGGCAAATTCATCAATTCTGTCTCAGTGTAAACGTAGACTAGACAGTCTTAGGCCTGGTTCACACCTGCACTGGAGATTCTGCTTGGAACCTCTGTCGAAGAAGTGAAAAACTGCCCCACAGGATCCATTCACTATGGACCGCGATGTAAACCCGACGAGCCCATTGTAATTAATAGGGTCCAACAGGTGCTGTGGGTGTCCGTAGTGAATGGATCCCCTAGGGTCAGTTTTTCACCTCTGCGAAGGCACCTCCAGTGCAGATGTGAACCCAGCCTTGGGCTCTGTCTACACGAGGAGTATTTCAAGTGAGAATCCACACGGATTCCGACTTGAAATACTTGTCTACAACCAAAAGTAAACCAATCTCTCATTGACATCAAAAGAAAATCAGCGTTGTGGGTCATACAATGTGTATTTTCTGCAGTCAGCTTTTTCAACGTAAAACAACTTAGAAAATGTTAATTCTTTTGTCGGAAAATGCGTGGAAATTTACTATTGATGTGGATGAGGATGGCTAAAAAGGTGTGTAAAACGCGCTCCAAACACTCAATTCTGACTGTAGACCCCAATTTAAAAAAAACGAAACTAAATCCACATGCAATAACATGAAATACTCCTCCGACGTGATTTTCAACAGCAGAATCCGATGAGAAAATGTTACTTCTCGTGTGGATATATCCGTAGGGGACCTTCACACAACAAGTAAAATTTATTTGTGGAATCCACACGGATATTGCTGTTGAAAACCGTGTCGTCCGACGTGTTTTCAATGAGTATTTTTTACTAAAGCACATGCTTATTGGATGTGGATTTAGTGTCGATTTTCGGATTTGGTTTTACACGGTTTACAGACCAATTCATACCTAGTGGTTTTGGATGCAGATCCGTGTTAAAAAGCACATGCAATACCTGTACAAATGTTTTGGGCACTTATTGCATGTGGTTTTTAGTTATCCCCATTGACATCAATAGTAAATTTTGCGTCATATGAACAGCATGTATTTTCTATTGAGGTCAACGGGAATAATTTTCTGTCAATATCAAACGAGGATTTCGAGTCAGAATTCGCATGGAACCCGACTAGAAATCCTCGTTGTGTGGACAGTCTTACCATGCGCCACATTTATCACAATGTTGATAAATCTGGTTTAGAAAGGTTTTCAATAGGGAAAAGCACTCCGTAAAATAGAATGTGTGTAGAAGGTGCAAGTCAGACCATATGAGTCCAAAAACTTTTGATAAATTGACTGCACACTACAATTATTTTGTTGCAAACACACAAAGGAGTATTGTATTACAAAATTTACTACAGGCTGCAGTGAGAATATTTAAATGTGACTGTAAGACGTTTCGGTCATCCGACCTTTCTCAAAAAGTCACTATAGAGAAGGTTTAGAAATGGAGGAAACGGGACGTGGCCCTAGAAGACACAGGAGCCAGATAAATCTGGTTTAGACTCTCTAGTCTAGGTCCACATGTATGAAACCTGTCTAGGTGTAAGACTTTCTGTGTTACCCATAGCAACCAATCAGAGCCCATAGCAACCAATCAGAGTGCCCCTTTTATTTTTTCAGGGCACTAAATGAAATTAAAGGGGAACTCTGATTGATTGCTACGGGCAACAAAGAAAGTCTTACACCCAGACAGGTTTAATCCATGTCCCCCTAAGTTTATACTTTCTGTTTGCGGCTTTATTTACGTCCCTAATTGCGCCAAAACGTTGGCGTATTTTTGTGGTGCACAGCGACACATGCTAAGCCATGCCCCTTTCTATGAAACCAGTCTAGAGACTGTAAAGTATGTGCACCAGTTTTTTTGCACCATTTGCCATAATAAATGTGCCCCAATATCGTCAAGCTTATTATGCCACTGTGTTACATTAGATGCCGAAATGTTTCTTAATCTCCTTCTTCTGTGATCTTGTCTCTTCAGTGTGCAGAGCGGTTACCTGTACATCACAATTATATATAATGTTTCGGTTAGCCTGGCTCTCTACGCCTTATTTCTCTTCTATTTCGCCACCAAGGACCTGCTGCATCCATTTGAGCCTGTGCTGAAGTTTCTTACCATCAAAGCAGTCATCTTCCTATCATTTTGGCAAGGTTAGCACATCTCTGACAACTGAACAAACTATGCCCCATGAGGTGCCCATATGCCCCATCAGGTACAGTATGTGATGACGACAACTGCCGGGGCTCTTAGACCCGCTTGCCTTTCCTGAATCTGTCTTATCTGGGTTCACACAATATGGATTTTCTTCTAACCTGATTCCTCGTCATTAATGTTGCACTGATTTGGGTCAGTTGAATCCAACCCAAACCCGAGCGCTTCAATTTGGGTCAATCTGAGTCAATTTTTTTCATATCTGCCAAAAATTTCCCCGTAACCCATACCAAAAGTTAGGTTAGTTTTCCTTACTGTTCCTTACCTTGCCGCAGTGTTCATGGTCCCTCAGCACTCTCACTCACAATCCAACGTCACTTCTGGTTTGACATTAGAGCGAGAGCTCTGCTAATCCCTAGAAAACAGTAAAAGACCCTAACCCCAATTTTGGCCTAGGGTTACAGTTGAGGTTACGGTTAAGGAGAGAGTGGAAATACTCAGGTTTGGCACATCCAAACCCACATTTTTTCACAACTTTGGTCAAACCAGTGTTGAGCCAAACAGGGAAATCATGACCTCCTCATTGCCAGCATGGATTGGTGTCCTTATCCACACCTCAAATATGTCTGCTAGAAGCATACACATGACTTGATGGACTATGATAACGCTTACTGCAGAGGCTGGGGTGGTCATTATCAAGAAGATGCAGGCTGGAGAAATCTCCAAGATCTCTTCACTATGCAACCCCTTGGAGATAAGACTTGGGAACTTGGTGATGAAGTTTAATCCTTATTACCACAAACCTCATCTACATTTAGTGTCGTATAGCTGATGGGTAACAAAGGAACACTCTGGGCAAATCTGATGTTTAGAGGACCTAAGAGGACACAGACTGAAAGAACACCAAAGAGAGAATCCTTGTATTATGCCCTGTCCCCTTAGGTCCTGCACTGGGTATAACATTATGTATTAGTTTTGCACAGAGACAAGCTCAGACTAGTACACAGGTATGCAGTGAAAACCCCTGGTGGACACCTGGGCATAGTGGGCCCCTGGGCACAGTAAGCATGGGGCTGCTTTTCAGAGAGAAAGGCAGAGAGCATAAAGCAGAAAGCAAGAGGCAGAGTCCCGAGTCATGTACAGTAGCTGTAAGGTGGGCCCCCAAAAATCATCTCCTCTGATGGGCCCCAAGGATCAACTCTTCTGACGGCTCGCAATGATCAACTTCACTGGTGGTCCCCAAGAATAAACTCCAGTGGTGGGCCCCAAAATTAAACTCCATTGGTGGACGCGAAAAATCATCTTCACTGGGGGATGCCAGAAATCCTCTCCACTGATGGGCCCCAAAAATAAACTCCACTGGTGGGCCCCAAAGATCAACTCTACTGGTGGGCTCTAAAAATCATCTCCATTGATAGGTCCCAGGCTGCCCAGTCTAACAATGCACAGAAGGTTCCTTTAAAAAGCCATTTGGTGTCTGTTTAACCCTCTGACCTCTTCACCTGTTTCCTGTAGGAATGCTTCTGGCAATCCTGGAGCGATGTGGTGCGATTCCTGAAGTACAGATCATCAATGGTAACACAGTTGGTGCAGGAACAGTAGCTGCCGGATATCAGAACTTCATAATCTGCATTGAAATGCTGTTTGCTGCCATCGCTCTGCGCTATGCCTTTACCTGCCAGGTCTACCGGGAGAAAAAAGAGAACTCAACAGGTAACTTCTCCATTTTGGAATTGGTAGATAATTTAAATGGAGAATGAGACAGTGTTGCTGCCCAGCATATAGGCATTTTTCCATCCCAGAATTATATATTGCCAATTTATATCCAAAATTTACCATCTAAATATGTAATTACCCTCCTTCCATTTACCAGTGCAACTATTTAACTTCTTTTACGGATGAAGTCTGTCATGCTAAAACTTGCTGTTCAAATTTGTTTTTCTTGAAGAGGAGCTGTGGTCGCTCTTGACATGCCTGTTATAGTGCATACTTAAAATACTGTGGAACAACAATTCTGGAGCATCTTCTTTTATAACTATGTGTTGTGTTGCATTACTGAATCTGTCAGCTTGGTGTGACCATTCCAGCTTTTAAGGGGTGTGTCACTGACTCTGTCAGCATTGATTGGACAATGTCAGGGACACTCCCCCAATTGGTAACACCATCTGACAGATTCAGTAATAAATAACTAGGAGAAATAAGAGAGTAACAGAGTTGTAAGAGAAGAGGCTCCAGAATTGTTATTTCACAGGAAACACAAGGATTTACTAAAACACACGTCAGGAGAGGTCACAGGTCCTCCTTAAAATTAATTGTTGCACAATATAAACCCATGTTACCAGCCCTTCTCCCAACATGAGTTTCCATTCAAGATCTTTAAGAGAATGTGGAGATCTGCCTGTCTTATGCTGGTTTGTTTTTTAGTGGATAAGTATTTTCATGGTGCCTTTGTATTGAGAAACCTAAAAAAAAGTTTTGTTGTTTTTTAGTTAGTTTTTTTGCTTTTGTTCATAATGCGGTATAAATGACTGGCTATACTTATGATGTGGTTAGTACAATATTTCCAATTCAGATGTTTACAGTTTTTGTGGTGCTTTTTACTTTTAAAAAAACCTTCTGTTTAAAACAAATTTGCTTTTGTATCACTATATTCTGAGACCCATTTCTTTTTAAATTTTCTACTATTGTCCATATTGACTGTGACATCTACATGGTCAAATGGTCGAGATCAGAGTTCAAACCAGGCCGCTGCCAGCACCTCTTTCTCAGCGCCTGAACCTGCTCTGCATTCCCCTCCTGACACGTGACAAACATAAATGGGGTTAATCCAGGGGTGTCAAATTGCGGCCCTCCAGCTGTTGGGTAACTACAACTCCCATTATGTATTTGTTTAATGTATAAAAGTTGGGAAGATGGGAGTTGTAGTTCCCCAACAGCTGGAGGGCCGCAGTTTGACACCTGTGGGTTAACCAGTTCCTGACTGAGCCGCCCTTTCCCCTCCTTCCTGACCAGGCACAGTTTCTTTAATGAATGCTTTAACACTTTCTTGCATTTTTTTATTCTATTAATGTTATCACAATTTTTGTTTGTGATACATAAAGGCTTTATTTTTATGTAATATTTACATTAGTTTTTTTATTATAATATCAGGGAAAATGGTAAAAAAAATTATAATTTAAAAGTCTGTTTTTCACATTTTTTTAGTGAAAAAAAATGCCGCTAAAATAAATTGTGACACTTTTCCGTCATGGATGTGTATATGCAGGCGACAAAGTTTTAGGGTCGTTGGGTGGAGTTAAAAGTTGTGGCTTGGGCTGTTACCTCTGGAGGGCATTTTTAGATAAAAAAAAATATATATTTTCTTGTTTTCTTCTGTAACTGGGGCTGATATATTATATATACAGCCTCTAGTACTGACCTGCAGTGCTGAGCTTGGTATAATATGACACAGCAGCTACTGCAGTTTCCTGGCCCTGGCAATCGCCTGACCATGGAGCCAGGTAACAGGAAGGCTTTCTGCCTATCTGTATATACAGAGCTCACTTAGCACTGAATATAAAACAATCGAGAAGGCAGGAGTAGTAATAAACTGTCCCTGCCTTCTTCCTGGAGAGCCTGGCTGCTGCTGACAGCCAATTCTCCATTTACCCAGCTGAGAATCCTGCATAGCCATTTTAAAAAGGCTGTGCAGATTTAGGTGTCCACTGCCCAGACGTTCATAGTCAACGGGGGGGTCGAAAAACAAGTTTTTGCTTTTGTTAAGAGTGTCCCCACTGATAAGCAGATCTCATGTACTGAGTTTCCCTACAGCGCCACCACAGAAAAAATGAAGCCTTTCACAATTTTCCTTAGAATGAAAAGGATTGTTCATGTTATGCATCGAAATTGTGATGCAGAAATCTTATTATTTAAAAAATGTTAAACAACTTATTTTTATTATTTTTAAAAACAACGTTTCCCAGCATCCAAACCAGTTTTTGCAAAGTAAGAGACAAAAATATGGCTCCATAAAGCTCTTTTTATTGCAAAAAAATATAACATTTCGAAAACCCACATCACAGTGGCTCAGACGCGTTTCGGTCATAGTCATGTGACTTGACCAATACGCTCTGCCTAATATCAGACTGAAGGGACCACGTGCTCATTGTTCCCTCAATGATTGATGGCCAATCACGTGTTACAATTCCACCAATAAAATAAATGAATGCTCAGCAGTAGTTATGAAGCCTGGCAGCACGCAGAACAAAAGTATCTCTCACATGTAATGGCATAATCAGGGCTGGGACAAGATATTCTGGTGCCCTAGGCAAATAAGACATGTAGCGCCCCCACCTCTCCCATCCCAGTGTAAAATTCAGCTCACTCCATACCCCTTTGCACCCCCTTCCTTCATGCCTGGGGTGAACAGAGCCCTAGGCAGCCGCCTACCTTGGCCTACCCATTGTCCCGGCCCTGGACATAATTCACTAAAGGAAAAAGAACAAGAAATGAGCATGAATAAAGTAAATTAATATTGGTATATAATGTCCTGTTTAATCCACAAGGTTGTCTGGTACCCAGTGGAAAACTCCATTAGGCTTTCGGGTTAAGATTTTCTGATGGTAGTCCCCCCCCCCCCTAAATTACTCAGTTAGGGGAGGGGACTACCATAAAAAAATCTAAGTCGGGAAGCCATATGGATCTGGTCCAGTTCCGGGAGGGGCTTAATAAGTAGTGTTGAGCATTCATTCATTTTATTGGTGGAATTGTAACACGTGATCGGCCTTCAATCATTGGTGGAATAATGATCACGTGGTCGATTTTAGTCTGATTTAAGGCAGTACGTATTTGTTAAGTGACAGGGCTATGACTAAGGTTTCATACTGAAACGTGTCAGAGCTGCTATGATATGGGTTCCATGGATCTAAAAAATTTTTAATAAAATTGACGTTTTATGGAGCAATAGATTTTCCCCTCTTATGCAAGAATTGGTTTAAATGCTGGAATAGCTTTGTACTGGGATTGTAGCACTCCCATTCACTCCAAGCACCACACATGGTATGAAGACTGACCGATACTTTTCGGAAGTGGGTGAGCTGACTAATATGTTTTGCTATTTTTTCTACAGCGACTGTGGCCCCCATGCAAAGTATTTCCAGTGGCTTAAAAGAAACAATGAGCCCCCACGACATTGTACAAGATGCCATCCACAACTTCTCACCAACCTATCAACAATACACCCAACAGTCCATGCAGGACATGGCGGGCAAATCACAAGGACAGAATGGGCATGCAGTTGCCAGCAACGGACAGACGGGCAAGAAAAGGAAACAGAATGAGAAGATGATGCTCATTGTATCAGATGATGAACTATAGGGCTCAAGAAGGACGAACCAAGATGTTCAACCAAAACTCATGGTTTCCAGCCCACTCATTGTAGCTGCTTTGGTTTACCAATGTTTCCGACTAGTGGCTGTCTTAAAGGACCCGTTAAATTCATGGGACTGATGTCCACCTGATTGTACAGAAACTCTTGTATTGGTCTGCATCAGGTCATGACCTTGCCAAGGATGGAGCAACTTGACTCTGTTATTAGCATCTTCAGCCAAATGTCTTCTGTCTATTGTAACGTATTTGTGCAAATCCTTTATATTGTTTTTATGTGGTCTACTGTTTTTGTAATAATTTTTACATAATGCCAAAAATATCTTAGGATATTTTTTTATTGATTCTTGTTAATCATTCTTCTGCAATCACAATGAAAATAGCAGAAACCCACCGTGGCCTAATTTGTGTATTCAGAGACCAAGGTCAGCTTGGCGGACAGTCTTCTCATCGTTAAGAGTTTACATTGATATTCTTCTCACACTCAATAATAGCAGATGCAGAATAAAAATGGGACAATGCGTCAAAGTCATTTCAAATAATATGGTCTGTGTGCTGCTGGACGTTTCTTCCGGAAGATTGATGGAATCATTTTATGGACAACCTTGGATTTTTGAAACCATTTTGTCTTCGGGATATTACAGGACAATTGATTGGATGGGATTTTCTCTAAGCTTCCAAGTTCATTAAAGATGTGAAGCCAGGACAAAAGAAAATCAAGTCAATTACTTATGTTTTTTGTGTTTATATACGAGAATGTTTCAACATTGGTGCATTGATCGTCGTCGTTCATCTGTACTGGTGATAAAAAGTGGAGGCAGCAAGGTTCGTTCTTCCTGATGTTGGCTGTGGATTGAAACCCTCTGAATGACAAAGACCTAGGTTACTAAGATGTTTATGGCACTGTGCGGCAGGACATTCACTATTAGTGCATCTCAAAAAATTAGAATATCATTGGAAAGTTAAAGGGGTTGTCTCACTACAAGGATTGCTTTTCATGTTAAAGATCTTGTGAAAACAAGTCACTTTGCAATATGTGTCCATTAACAGTATCCTACCTATTCCTAGATATCCCCTCTTGTATGGGCTGCATCAGCTTCTCAAGTCACTATAGCTACAGACCTGTTCAATCTCTCCTGATAGGCTGCCAGCACTGGTTGCTATAGCTACTGACCTGGCTTCTACTGCAGCCTAGTGGAAGCCAGTAAACATGCCCCTGAATTCAAAATGAAACCAAGAAAACAGGACTGAGGTGAGATGAATCAATGTAGAGAGACAACCCTTTTAATTTATATTTGTAAAGTCAAATAGAGAAACCCATATGAAGTATAGACTCATTACAAACAGAGCAATATTTCTTCTAATGTGGATGATTATGACTTACTGCTAATGAAAAGCCAAGATTCCATATATCAGAAACAAGAACAGTGTATAAAATCAATTGAAAAATGACTTGTAATACAGGAATGTTGGCCTACTGAAAGGTCTGTCCAGTAAATGCTCAGGACTTTGTCGGGGATCCCTTGGCATAAATGACTGCAGCAATGGGGCCTGGAGACGATCGGCCTGTGGCACTGCTGAGGTGTTACGGAAGCCCAGGTTGCCTTGATCGTGCCCTTCAGCTCTTCTAGTTGGCTCTGGTGTCTCTCCTCATAGATTTTCTATGGGGTTTAGGTCGGGCGAGTTTGCTGACAAATCAAGCACAGCGATATCATGGTTCTTAAACCAGGTATTGGCGTTTGGCCATGTGGGCAGGTCCCGGTGGAGAATGAAGTCAGTATCCCCATAAAGCTAGTCAGCAGAAGGAAGCATGAAGTTTTCTAAAATGTCCTGGTAGACGGCTGCACTGACCTTGACCTGATATAACACAGTGCCCCAACAGCAGCAGAAGACACGGCTCCCCGAACCATCACTGACTGCGGAAACTTCACACTGGACCTCAAGCAGCTTGGATTATGGCCGCTACATAACTTTCCATTACTGTGGTTTGATACAGCGCTCTGTGAGCAGCCAGCTTCTTTATCAGTGACCTTCCTCTCCTTGTGAAATTGTCAATAACCTGTCTTCTGGACAACTGTCAAGTCAGCAGTCTTCCCCATGATTGTGTAACTACTTAACCAGACTCGGGGACCCTATAAGATCTTAGGAAACCTTTGTATGTGACACCAGAAGACAAAAGTATTGACCTCTCAACATTAAATCATCAACATTAAGATAAACGCTTGAAAGCTATCGCTCTGTATGTGATAAGTCTATACAATATATGGGTTTCTCTATAATACTTGAATTACAGCCATAAATTAAAAGGGTTTTACCAGGATAGAAACTGATGGCATACCATTAGGATATGCCATCAATGGCTGATAGGGATGACTCCTACCTCTGGGATCCACACTTATCTCGGGAACTGACTCCCAAAAGTCACAGAGCAGACTAGAGAGCTGATCACACGTGCACAGTTACTCTACATTCTGTTCTATGGGAGTTCCGAGTACTACAAAGCGGTGTGTTCAGCTCTGCTCGGAACTCCCATAGAACATAATGGAGAACCGTGTGTAAGCGCGACCGGCTCTCCCGTCTGTTCTATGACTTTCGGGGGGCCCGTTCCCAAGATAGATGCGGGTCCCACCTCTCTATTATGTTCTATTGGAGTTCCGAGCAGAGCTGATCACACCGCTCAGTAGTACTCGGAACTCCCATAGAACAGAATAGACAGTAACTATGCAAGTACGGCCAGCGCTCCAGTCTGCGCTGTGACTTTCAGAGGTCTGTTCCCGAGATAGGCGCAGGTCCCAGAGGTAGGACTCGCACCTATCAGGCAATGATGCATATCCTAGTGATATGCTATCAATTTCTATCGTGATAAAACTCTTTTAATGTTTCGATACTGCCTCCATATCTTCCCATCTTCCTTACTCCCTTGGGCGCGCAAGGTTGCACTTGCTGTATCCATACTTGCCAACCTTTTTTTTCCTCACAGTTTTTTACCTAAATCCACCCTTTCTTGTCCTACTTTCCAGGAGTCTCTCGGTAGAGACAGAAGGGTTCGCAAGTATGATTATATCATGCATGTGGATATCTCTTCCATCCTTGGTTAAGAGAATCATGCAAAAAAGATATGGAAATGCTGAATTGTAGCCCATCAATGATGAGGTAAGGCAGGGTCAAAGTTTGGCTGCCTGCACGTGGCTCCATACAACCAAATTGTATGGATCCAATAGGGGGAGGCAAGATCTACTAGACTTTGTATGCAAGGAAGCAGTGCTTGTAAAGGAAAGTCTCTGCATATGTAGCCTCTGAAAAGCCAATGTAGAGCTGCTGGGCAGTGTGAAAAATAGGGACAAACGCAGTGCCAGCTGCACAGTACTATACTATTCCTTTAGTCATAGTATGCCCTAGGACACCATTAACACTGTTAAAAGGGAATTTCCACCTTCAGCTTTTCCCCACTTTCCTCTAGCCTGCTAAACTTCCCAGAACAAAATGGGATGTGTCTTATTGAGATTGGCAAGTTCAGGCAGGTGCCGCTCCAATAATATCATCATGCCGCTTGCCTTAAAGAGAACCTGTCACATGGATTATACCCCCCTTGCTGAGGGCAGCACAAGCTAGTGTCAGACCTGCTGTTTCCAGCGCTGTGTCCCTTATTCTGTAAGATGCAGCAGTTTTAGAGCATTTACCCCTCAAATCTTATTCATAAGTAGGTGTTAGCTCCGCCCACCAAAGGCTAGCTCCGCCCACTGACAGTTATTCACATGTTTCTACCTATTCAAAGTAATACGTTTGTCAGTTGAGGTGGGCGGGGCTAGCCTCCGGTGGGCGGGTTTTGAAAAAAACTGACACTCTGAAGGACTCTTCGAATGACTCTTCTGGCTGAAAACTGCAGATTTGAGCACTAAATACACGAAAACTACATAATCATACAGAATACGGCACACAGCACTGGAAACAGCAGGTCTGACACTAGCTTGTGCTGTCCTCATCAAGGGGGGGGCATAACCTATGTGACAGGTTCTCTTTAATGCTCAAATCTTATTCATGAGCAGGTGTTAGCCCCGCCCACCTGGAAGTTATTTACATATCTCTACCTTTTTAAAGGGAACCTGTCACATAGATTATGCCCCCCTTGCTGAGGTCAGCACAAGCCAGTGTCAGACCTGCTGTTTCCAGCGCTGTGTCCCTTATTCTGTAAGATGCTGCAGTTTTCAGCTAGAAAATAGTCAGTCTGTTTTTTTCTAACCCCGCCCACCTGAGGCTAGCCCCACCCACCTCAACTGATAAACCTATTACTTTGAATAGGCAGAAACATGTGAATACCTGTCAGTGGGCGGGACTAGCCTTTGGTGGGCGGGGCTAACACCTACTCATAAATAAGATTTGAGGGGTCAATGCTCTAAAACTGCAGCATCTTACAGAATAAGGGACACAGCGCTGGAAACAGCAGGTCTGACACTGGCTTGTGCTGACCTCAGCAAGGGGGGCATAACCTATGTGACAGGTTCTCTTTAATGTACACTCTTGTCACTTATGAATACTCAGTGTTGATTAGCAGCGTCGAGAGCTATGCGGTTCTTTGCGCACAGGGACATAGTTACATAGCTCCAGGGCTTCAGTAATGCCCAGGAGCAATTGCGAGCTATGAGGGATGGTGTAACATGTAAGCTGATCCCAAAATATCTGCAGTCCATCCCTCAAATTATCATGGATGTATATTATTCTGTCCCCAAAGATGGTTCAGTGGGAGCTGCTGTTATTTTAATAGTGAATGCACCCAGAGCCTGGAGCGTTCTGTACAGGAGTCACAGCGGAGACGGAGAAGAGACCACCCCAGAAGGAATGATGGGGAGGAGGAGAACTGCTCAAGGCCTCCATCAGCGCTGTATAAATCATTGCCAACACCAGGTTTGAGACTAAGGTGCATACCCCGCCCACCTTCACAGGCTGTTATATCATTGCAGCTTGCAAGGTTGGTGTTTTTTTATTTTTCTCTCTGGATAATGGAGGTCGGGTGACCCCGTGAGAGGCCTGAATTTGGCTCTATTGAGAGATAAAGATAGAGTAGGACCACGCGGCCTTGAGATCCCGTTGTAAGCCGTGGGCAGCTTAAACATTTTTTGATCAAATCGTGTGAACTAAGAATCTCAGTTTTTTTCATGTATGATAGATAGCATAAATGCTTCTTTAGGGATTTCCATGTATTGTATAAGGAAGCCTAATCACAGGTAACATTAGGTTCAGGGTAAGGTTATCATGCAGTAGTAGCTGAGTATCTCGAAAAATCGCTTTACACAAAAAATTAGGAAAAAAAAACCTACATGCATTTACAAAGATAACTGTTTTCCCTTGATTCATCCTCCAGCTCAATTTGTTAAGATGGAAATATCCCTTTAAATTAAAAAAAATTATATTTTCTGTAATATTTCCTCCAGAACATCCACATAGATCCCCCTCATCGGTGATGTCTCTATGTTGGTTGTTTACAGGGCGATGTTGGTGATCATTGTTTCAGTTTTCCTAATGCAAGTATAGAAAAGTGCATCTACCATGTGCCACAGGTATCCGCTTTCAGCACCAGCTGAGATCCAGGGGATTTCACAACCTATTGAATGCAACACGCTGCAAACTGAGACGCTGGAACGGCTGATTCAGCAAATACTGTGGCAGACAGAGAGAGGCTATGGGTGCACAGGCCTGCTAAGACATCACTCATTTGGAGATCCCCAGACATGCGGTCTATGCCTCATTGTACATGACCTGTTGCTGGAGGTGACAGTAGTTACAGCTGATGTAGAAGTGTAAATAGGAGGCTTAATGGGAACCTGTCATCGCCCCTTCCAATTAGGACATATTTTGATATTACTCAGCTGTTTCCATACTTCCCATAGAGTTTTATAAAAGCAGCAAGACTCCTGCCCGGCCCCAGCTCCATATTATAGAGCAGCAAGACTCCTGCCTTGCCCCGGCTCCATATTATAGAGCAGCGACTCCTGCCTTGCCCCGGCTCCATATTATAGAGCAGCAAGACTCCTGCCCGGCCCCGGCTCCATATTATAGAGCAGCAAGACTCCTGCTCGGCCCCAGCTCCATATTATAGAGCAGCAAGACTCCTGCTCCATATTATAGAGCAGCAAGACTCCTGCCTGGCCCCGGCTCCATATTATAGAGCAGCAAGACTCCTGCTCCATATTATAGAGCAGCAAGACTCCTGCCTGCCCCCTGCTCCATATTATAGAGCAGCAAGACTCCTGCCTTGCCCCGGCTCCATATTATAGAGCAGCAAGACTCCTGCCCGGCCCCAGCTCCATATTATAGAGCAGCAATACTCCTGCCCGGCCCCAGCTCCATATTATAGAGCAGCAAGACTCCTGCCCGGCCCCAGCTCCATATTATAGAGCAGCAAGACTCCTGCCCGGCCCCGGCTCCATATTATAGAGCAGCAAGACTCCTGCCCGGCCCCGGCTCCATATTATAGAGCAGTAAGACTCCTGCCCGGCCCCGCCTCCATATTATAGAGCAGCAAGACTCCTGCCCGGCCCCGGCTCCATATTATAGAGCAGCAAGACTCCTGCTCGGCCCCTGCTCCATACAACGCTCCACCACTGACCATTGGTGAGGTAGGACGAAGGACGCAGATCCTCCGTTGTAGTGATAGGAGAATGTTCATGACTTGAACACCACTTGAGTGTTAAATTTAAACATGGTCGATATGCTATGAATTATACAGCTGCAGGTAATATAAGAAGCAGGCAAGTAAATGATACCCTAAAAATCCCATCCACAAGTTGCATGCTTTTTGCACAGGGAAAGATAAGCATTGCTGTGGATCTCCAAACCTGCAACGTGGGAACCTACTCAAACATGACCTCTCTTGGTGCCTGTTCAGAGCCCCATATTTCAGGGAGAAAAGGTTCCGGCTACAAGGTACTCTGCATGGATTTAAAAGCCTGGGCAAGTGGGTGGAGTGCAAAAAACCCCCCCCCCCCAAAAATAAACACTCCCCCATACAAAACAGTCTAGAAAACAATGTTTGGTCTGCACATCCAAACAGATTTTACATGCATTCTAAGTAGCAGAAAAGCTTTTCCAAAAATTCCTATGTTCTTATGACTTTTTTTTAGTGCGAGTAGTGCGCTGCTGCTATTGGATTGTGTTTGTATGTTACTGCCACACCAGTGGGCACCTATGCTAATTTTTTCCAAAAAGTTTTTTTGAATGTGCAAAACCAAATATTGTTTTCTAGATTTAATTAAAATGTTATTTACAGCCACTTAACAGACCTTTGCTGCACAGTGACTCCTGTCCCCCAGCTACACAGTAAATTTGCCACTCTCTTAAAGAGGACACTGCAGGACGCATTTCAGTGCAGGGATAAGGCTAAGAACTTTGATGCCTCGGTTCCCTGGAGCAGTCACTACTCCATAGGGTGCACATACCCAACATACATGACAATCATAATTAAAGGGGTTTTCTAGTAAACCTAAAATGTGGGAGGGGGACTCATCAACTTGTCAGAATCTTTAGTCATCAACCTGTGAGGTTTTCTCTACTAATTTGTGCTTTTCCTGTGCTGTATGTAGCCGCCCTTCTCAGCAGCTATGTTCACACGGCTTAATTGCGAGGCATACAGTACGCCCCGCAATTACGCGGGGTGTTCGCGGACCCGCGCTGAACGACGCGTATTCCCGTGACACGGGGAGGAGGCCCCATAGAGACACATTACTCGCGTCGCGTAAGCACCACGAATAATTGACATGTCATTTATTTTGCCACGCGTACCATACGATCGTAATATCGTAATGTACAAGCGGGGAGAAGAGGCGTAATCCATAGTTCTCTATAACTATGGATTACCGTAATGATTGAGGCGCACAAAATACATGGCGAAATGCGCCCCAAAATAAGCCGTGTGAACATACCCTAAGTTTGTGCCCTGTAAAAGTCCTTTGCTGTGTTTTGACTGCCTAACTCCATCTCTGGTACATACCTCATAGGGGGTCAGATCAAAAAGCCACACGCCTTTAGTCAACTGGTTTCCTGGGCTTGACACAGACCTGTTTCCTGCCTGTGGAGACACAGAGCTTCTTGTTATTAAGCAACTGATGTACAACTGTAGAAAGCCCACGGAGAATGTCATGAAAGTGCATTACAAAACTGTGACCATCTCTGACCTTTTTTTTTTTTTTTGACTGCACAACCCCTTTAAATCCATTTTACAATTTAAGATTACAATTTTTTTTGTAACAAAACTGCACAAATTCATGAATCTTTCAATGAGAACTCTTTATTGGAAAGGTACAAAACCAGTCACAGCAGTATTATATACAGCAATAAATTACTTTGTGGCTGTCAGATAAGGAGAAATTGGTGCACACGTACAGTACACAGGATTACGGTCTTGACAAACAAACATAAATCCACAATTACTTGGATATATCCCAATAATTTATTTTTTTTTATATTTATATATGTATAAAAAAGCAGCACAGGAAAAAAAATAAAAATAAATATTGAAATTAGCCTACTGAATAAAACCACAGAGACAAATCAGGAGGCGATGAACTCTACAAATGATCTCTATTCTTATTGACATAAAAGCAATTTGACTGCCCTTGTGGTTGTGTCTTTAACCTAAAGACGCAGAAATTTATTTTTTATTTTTTTTAAAAAAGAAAGAAATAACAACGTGAAGATAAAAAAGGAAGAAATAAATCACATTTTAAAAACAGCAAAAAAAAAAAAAAAAAAAAAAAGTAAGAAGAATGGGTAAAATAATGGACTGTGAAATTACGCTTACATCCAGCTGAGGTTTCATAATTTTACAGCTCCGGATATAAAAATGGAGGATAACTTCTATTTTTGTGTAGGGTGAGGGAAGCGATAAGACGGGTGCTTTCACTCTTACAAACATGTGCAATATAACATCGTAAATGCTCTTCCACCATACAATCACTGTTCACTTCAAGAAAAGTACATACTTTTTAAACATTTGTTCAGGGAATTTTTTTTTTTTTTTTTTATTATCCCCCCCAAATTTTTATTTTTTTTACATTTTTTTTTCAATTATGTTCTAAACATCGAGTTCTCTGGTCATGACTTGTGAGCATGTTACTGAAAAAAATCACAAACACGCGGCACGGACAGGTGCGATACACATAGTCGCGTTTTCGATTTATGGAGACGCCGCACCACATCGAGGCGTCTCCGTTGACGTTACCAGATAAAAACCCCAAAAAACACTCACGGTGGCTTCTTAGCTTTGACTGATAACAGCTACTACACTGAAACAGCAATTGGGTTATGTTGGTTTAAGTAGATGCTCGGAGATTAAGGCAAATGCACCATTTAATAGTTACGGGGTCGGTATAGGAGTCCATGACGTGATACGGAGTACCAGCCGTCCAGTGGCGTCCAGACTGATTTTTGACAATCTTTCATTGAAAATACACATACTAGAAGGAAACACCACAGGTAACTGGTAAGAGACGGATGTCTAAGGAACACCGTGCGTGTGGAAGGTATACACTGTGACGACCTATACAGGCCATGATACAATAGAACGTGTAGATATCACGTGACACCATCTGAACATACATATGTGGTAAATAACCTAAATTTGGGGAAAAAAAAGATGCAGCATGTTACCCCCAGGTGTTACATACAGACATAGAACAACATTAACGACTCGGGTTTAACAGACATTGAAGAAATGTGTGGCCCTCGCTCTTCAAGGTGCTCAACGGCAGCGTAGACCGACTACAGGTGAGAAGGTAAGAAATTCGACAGGTATGGTTGCTTAGGGTTCTAGTAGAAGGAGCGTCTGACTTTTTTTCTGCACCCCCCTAACAGTCGCTATCTCTACAGATGGTCATTTACCAATTGAAACAGAATAAAACAGGTAATGTAAAGTACATGTATATTAAGGCAACCTTGGACATAGGTTAATACTGCAAGTGCAATTCATCCTCATAGGAAACCCCTCTCTGCAGCAGGCATCGGCAGGATGCTCCATCTGAACTGGTGCACATCATTGTGTCCACTAAGCGGCCCGTCGAAATGCAAATCAGCGGGTTACACGACCAGTCACCTAGGCCCTCTCCCCTCAACTCTAGCCATTTCGGCAAGTTGGCAGTGGTCACATTACAGAGCCCATGGGCCCCAAAACCAGGGATCCCTCTGTTTCCATTAGGAAGAGGTCAACTCCTCACCCACTTGGTACTAGGGGCCGTTTTGTGGATGCAGTTGCACCCTCTGATTCATATCTAGTATAAAAGTTTTGCAGTCAACCAATTTTTTTTTTCTTTGTGTAGCTGGTATTAACAATTGCTAAAGAATCAATATTTCGAGGTGCTCAATTTTGTTGCCACCCAAATGTTCTAGTCCAACAATTGCCATTCACCTCACTTAAAGGGGCTTGTCCAGGATTAGAAAAAAGCATGGCTGCTTTCTTCCAGGAACAGCGCCACACAGGATGTGAGGGGTATTGCAGAGCAGGATCGTTCACTTCAATGTAGCTGAGCTGCAATACCAGCCACAACAGTTAGGGTGCGTTTACACGGCTTATTTGGACGCTGTTTTTGAAGCAGTTTTCAGAGCGTATCTGCTCCCAAAACCTCGCCTGAAACGCGCTTCTTCAGGAGAGGTTTTAGACGCGTTTCTCGGCCTGTTTTTGGACGAGGCTTTCAACACTGTTTTCACCCATACAAATTAATAGCCAGGTAAAAAAAAAAAAAAACGCGCTGAAAAACGCTCCAAAAACACGCTTCCAGAAATGACATGACACTTCTTTTTCAGCGCCTAAAACAGCATCCAAATAAACCGTGTGAACATACCCTTAGGGTATGTTCAGTCGGGCTAATTTCTGTATGCATTTTGCGTCGTATTTGCGCTCTAATACGAGCGAGATGCACGCCGAAATTACTGTAATCCATAGTTTTCATAGAGGGCTATGGATTACGCCTCCTCTCCCCGCTTGTACAATACGATCCTATTGTACGCGCGGGGAGATAAGCAACATGTTAATTACATGCGGCGAATACACGCCACGAGTAATTACTGTCAATGGGGCCGGTGGGCTGCCGCCCCACCTGCGCTGCGGGAGCACATGCTAATCAGCGCGATTCCCAAATCACCCGGCGTAATTGCGGCCGTACTGTACGCGCCACAATTACGCCGTGGGAACCTAGCCTCAGGGTGCCGTTTGCAGAGCAAAGCAGTCATGTTTTTTAATCCCGGACGAGCCCCCAGGACTAGCAGCTCAATGGCAGAGCTCCTCGTTCACACAGATGCTAGAATTTATTATAGCTTTAAATAACGCTACTAAACTATTAAATATAAAAGACAAAATGGACCAGTGGATGGAGAGGGGTGTCCCAAACTCTGCCATAAAGTTCAAGGGAAGAATAAGATCACTTTGATTTCATCTCAATAGACAATACTTCCAGAGAAATTCCCGGACATAAGGAGTGTTTGGGGGACATGGAAAGATTTCAATTAAGAACACACACAAAATAAAAAAAAATAAAAAATAAAAAAAAAATCTGTAAAACACAATTACATATTAAACATTTACCCAAAATAAAAGACTGTTGTGCAGAAAGAAAGAAAATTAGAGGAACATCAACCCCTTGTGCACCGCAGCAGCCCCAGGCCAGGGCTCGCTTGTAGGCTATCGCAGGAAGCAAAGGGGTTACCATTAGTTTTTTCTGATATTTTGTGATCTTGACGTCAATTCTGGCTGATAGAGATCAAGAGGGAGGATTTTCTTTTTCCTCTTACCTCAATATATTATTTTCACAGTAATCCATATGTTTGCATTGTCTTCCAATAAAGAACTGCATTATTAAAACATGAAAAAAAAAAATAGATTTTTTTCCCCCATTAAGAAAAAAAAAACCTCTGTATGATAAAACTTTTTTTTTTTTTTTTAATCTCTTTAAATATTTCCATATGTTCCTTATGGATATCCAATATGGATTACCTACCATTTCCATGGTATCAACAGCATAATGACGCCCAGGTCCCTGTTCTCCCTTTTCTCATTTAGCTTATCCGCCTCCTTTAGGGCAGGAGGAGAGGAGTCACTTTTTTTTTTTTTTTCGGGCTAGCAACTTCGTAGCCAAAAAATACATTTGGCACACGTCAAATAAATAGATAAATCTGAAAACATAATAGAAACCTCCCTGGTGCAGCAGAGCGCTGCTGTATCTGTGTTCCTTTCTGTAATATATCACTATTATACCTATAGGTGAGAACCACGTGTGGTCATATATCCTACCGCGAGGGTGCACAGGTTCGGCTGCATAAACACACGTTCCTGAACAAACTGGACTTGTCAGAAAGATAAGATTCCCCCCCTCGTTTGTAAGAAAACGTGACTTGGCCGTCTTTGACACCTCATAGTCTGATTCGGGAACTACAAGCCTTGTGGTCTTAACCAGGGAATTTGCCTAAATAGTAGATGGATAGGACTCGGACACTTCAAAAACCAACAACGTTTCATAGCTGAAACAAGTAACACTCAAAAATGACAAAAGAAAAAAAAAAAAAAAAAGGTTTGGCCGCCTTCCTGAATTGTATGGTGGGACCTCCGCACCGTGACAACTATGATATGTGGCGGCAACTACAAAAACGTGATGCCATTGATGTGCAACACTCCAATAGAGATGAATGATGAAGGGAATGTCCAGCGGTGGCAGAAAAATGACGACATTTATGGCACTTCAGAATGGAAAGACAGTGAAACCTCAATTTTGGGTGTTGGTCTCAAAAAGGTTTTACTGTACTGTATAGGAAGTGTCCAAATATAACTCATAGAGTAGGTCAGCAGCCGCCTGTGTCATCCTCCAAATCCTTCCACCGTGGGTGGAGATTAGCTTTCACAACAAGCGTATAGTCAAAAAGGGAAGTCTGACACAGGGTGGGGGGAAAACATGCATCACTGAGATAACCACCGAGTCCTGCTATCTAGAAACCATATCGTAAGGCCTCGAACACATGGAGCCCTGTGTATGAAAACGTCCAGCAGTAACACAGTCAGCCGCCCCAGAGCCGCCCAGTCAGCTGCCCCAGAGCCGCCCAGTCCCCCCCCCCCGCCCCCCCCCCCCCCCCCCCCCCCCCCAGCCCCGCTTTCATTTTTTTCAAAGCACTATATGAAATGAAAGCTGAGCTCAGATTGGTTGCTATGGGCTCTGATCAGTTGCTATGGGCAACCAAGAAAGTCTTACTGCTGGACCGTCTTCATACATAATGCCCATGGCGTGTAAAATAGCATTTATTCTACATCCCAATGTTTCCAATGGGAATATGTGGCTTAGTTCACATCATGGGTTTCTACTAACTGGTGCTTTCTCACATCATAAAATGCAGCAAAATCCACATAAACAATAAAAAAAAAAAAAAAAAAAAAAAGATGCATCAGAAACCTGATTGCGAGCCTCAGATCTCTACCTTGTGAACAGCCCAAATCAGTGGATGCAGGGAGCTTGAAAGTAAGGACCATGTTACAGGATGGCCGATTTCACATTTTTCACTAGAACTTTCCATTAAGTTGCACAAAAAAAAACTAAAAAAAACCCCTAAAAAATATATATAACTAAATAATAGCAGCTAAGAACCTAAGTGCTTTTAAAATTATTTATAGTCAATGTGACTGCAAAAAGTTGGAAAGTGAAAAAATCCATCCATCCATCTTAGCTCTTCAACTAGGTCCATTTTCAGCCTAAACCCCCTGCAAAAGGCAATGCAACCCCTTCACGGGCTAGAGCCCTACAAATGGCCACTGGTGAGCAGCATAGGGAACAGAAACCTATAGCAAGTGCGAGTTCTGGTGGGGGTTGTAATACACAATGAAAACCAAGCTTATAAAATGCCCCTACATTCCATAACAGTCCCTAAAACCACGGCGCTCCTGTCCGACACGTGTCCTGCAGTCACCTCCCGTGTCCGCCAACCCTCACCCATTGTAGAAAAACCTCTTTGGTCACAGACGGCAAGCCCTTACCTCCTGCTCCAACACCGGACATGAGAACAATCCAAAAAAAACGGGTCTCGATAGTTCCTTCAGTGTCTGCTTTGTATCAACTGTTTTTGGATTTTTTAGGACTATCCCCCCAGTGACCTGCTCTACAGCTGCACTGCAGTCCTGCACCCTCTGCATAGGGTCGTCACTTCCAAAAACCTGCCAATTACCAATTCTCACTCTAGAAAAAAAAAAAAAGACTAAATCCAATGAACTATTACATTCCACGTACGATTGTTTTGCCTATTCTATAACCAACGTGTAACGGATTCATTTCTATCTGCTTCCATCTCTGCCGATGCAGCAGTGGTCAATTCAAGCCAAGTACGTAGAAATTTCCTACAAAACACCTACTAAGTGCCAAACAAAACACTATCATCGCGAAACCATGATAGCCTCAACAAAACTGAGAAGAAAATCTGTCCATAACTGCGTCCAATACTTTTAGGATAAACACTTGGGATTAGGGTAGCACGCCTAAACCATACTAGAATAAAGTATAAAACAAAAAGACCATCTAAAACAACCTACAACACAATACAGGCCTTTCAAACCATATGGCGATCATACACAACACTTACCGAGTCCATCAATACTGCTCTCTCTATGGACAACCTTGTAGGACAACTCTCGAGAAAACCTTCTTGGTACAAAAGACCGGCTGCTACCAACAACCATTGCAACACTATTAACGGAGTACTCCGGGAAAATGGAAAGACTGGGTTATGCCTAGTACAAGGCCTGAGGGGGCAGAGCATGACCCAAAATAACAAAAGTCATGCATGGCTTCTTCAGGTCCTGTACCAGGCATAACGCAGTCGGGTGGTGGAGCCCAAGACGACTGTGCAGGTGAAGGTTTTGAGAGCTTCGTACTTGGACCGTAGAGCATCCAACTCAAGCTTCATGCTGGAGCTCCCTCACCCCAGCTTATCCAGACTTGCCTGGAGTGTTCCTTTAAGCCATCAACCATACATGTAATACCATCTGGGGAATCAAGACATTTCCAGTAGATTTTATGGAATTCATTGGAACTCACTGAATTCTTCTGCCAGTACAAAGTCGCATAGTAGATGAGGTTGGAAAAGGACACAGGTCCATCGAGTCCAACCGATAATACAATGGGCCATAAGCAAATCTACCTTCAGCAACTCACTTTCCTAATGGCTGACACATTACAAATGCATTGTCGTGATTAGATCAATACACTCTACCTCACAAATGACCCTCACTCCTGATCATGAGAAAAAAAAATTGGGATGAATGTCACCCACAGCCAAACGTGAAGGGTTCATGACGACCAAAACTAGGTGAACCTGCGGATGTCACTATAGTACATTAAAATATTTTTAAGGAAATCCTGAGTTTCATTACAAAGGCCATCGAAAGAAAAAAAATTCCACCGGAGCACGACACGCAACAATCACCTCTCGACAAGAGAACTCCACAGGTGCTGACCACAATCCTCACAAGGACATGACATCGGCAAGATAAAAATTAGGACTGTTATTCTGCTTTTATTTCTGGTTGCTCCAAAAATAAAGCAAAATGTTGATGTAAAAAAAAAAAAAAATTGCACAAAATTTGCAAAAAACTAAAATAAATAAAAAATACCTCAAGCCTCCGTCACTTGACGTTTGTGAAGGGTCCGAGAAGATCCATCATTTAACATAAAGTCCTATTGTTAAAAGGAAAAAGAATGACCTCATCCAACGCAACGAGACCTATTCCCTGGTACAATCACGACAAGGCCATAGTGTTCTGAACCTGTGTGTGACCCCTAGGCGCCATGTTGGGGCGGGCTATGGAATAAAAGGCAACGCCTCACATCTGACTAGGCAGGAAAGCAACCGAGAAACAATATTAAGTGAATCCCATCGCGTCCCTCTTAGAGCAGGCAGCTAGTTCTCTCCACTTTTTTTTTGTCTTCTTCTTCCTTTTCTAGATACTAGGATGCTGCAGAGAAGGGTATGGAGGCCGAGGATAAGTCGGCGGACTTGACGATGGTGATGACGCTGGTGGTGGCCACCTTGGTCGGGGTGATGGGGCCCCTGGCGACAGTGCGGGCGAAGGTTTGGAGGGCTTCGTACTTGGACCGTAGGGCGTCCAGCTCGAGCGTCATGCTGGAGTTCTCTCGCGCCAACTTATCCACTTCTTGCTGCAGCTCCACGCGCTGTCTCTCTAGCTCCTCTTTTTGGGTGACGCGCTTTACTCGGCAGCTGGCAGCGTAGCCGCGGTTTTTTAGGGTACGCCTGCGCTGCTTTAGGCGAATGATATCCTCTTTTGAGAGACCTCGGAGGTGCTGGTTCAGCTCCCGCACCGACATGGACACCAGCTCATCATCGCTGAGCACCGGGGCGTTCTCGCCCGCCTCCTTCTTGACCTGCAAGAAATTGGACAATTACTACATTAGTCTACACATGTTTACTTACACACACACATATATATATATATATATATATATATATATATATATATATATATAATACACAACACACACATACACCCACCCCTATTTCATGAACGGACCCTCGAAAACCAGTCACGCTTGTACATAACTCTCCATTCTGTTCTATGAGAGTTCCGAGTACAGATGAACACACTGCTCCTCTGCACTGGGCACGCTCTTAAAACAGAATGGAGAACATATGACGGCCTCCCTCCCCAATACACTGGATTCCTTTGACAAAATTTGGTCCGAATCTTGGGTTCTTCACCCCCCCCCCCCTGACACGGGTATACTACAACACCTCACCCTGTCCCCCTTAATCCCTGTCCCTTCCTATTTTCCTTGCATTTCAAATCCCCCCCTTTATGCATAGGCTAGTTTTACTTCTTTACTGTTTTAAGGATTTAGAGAGGTTTTGCCACGATCTAATTTTGACATGGGATCCTCCAAAATGGGTATTTGATCACTTTTCTAAATATATGTCATTAAAAAAAGTGAAGCTTCTGAGAGCTACAGCCTGACTTACACGCCCTTGGTTTCCTGACAGTTTACATTAGACACGACCAGGAGCTGATCTGGCCACGCTTGCATTGTTTGCACTTCTTATATGATGGCAGGGAACATGAACAAGCTTTGAAGGGACTGGGGAGAAAGAGCCTGTGTCTTTTGTATAGAGAATCCACTGGTTGTAATGTAATTATCCGAGTAAACATGCAGACCCTCCCTGGCTCTCTGCTCAGCCCTCCTACCTTTCCCCCTGCAGCCATTCCTGAAGGAAGGCTGCCTGCTGAGCTCATCTCTCCTGAGCAAATAAGAGGGAGAAATAAAACGCATATAGCTTGTGCACAATACAGTTCTCTGTGGATTAGCAAAACAATATTTGCTCAACTACAGAGACTGAGTATCAGGAAAGTGCATGGGAGGTGGAGTGATGACATCACAGAGGAGGTACTTGTTTTTTTTAAACACAACGCCCCTTTTTTTCAAGCCTCAAGAGAGGAGTATCAGCCTGTTAGGTGAGGAACTCACTTCTTGGCAAAACCCCTTTAAGTCTTTTGTTTTTGTCTATTATGCGTTGTTGGATGACTATTGACAATAGAGGATGTCTTGTTCTTGAACTTTAAACTGCTTAAAATCTTAATAAAAACACCCGATGCAGATGCGGGTTCAGGAGGTGGGAAATGCACCTATCAGACTGATGGCATACCCTTAACATTAAAAGTCCATGGTGGGAAAACCACTTTAAAGGGTCCAAGAATGCTCCCGCACCTAAAAGGGCATTGGGAGAAGAGATAGACATCCGACTGCAGAGAAAACTGATGTATTATAAGAGTAGGATAATACTCGCTGGGCACTGAACAGTTGCTTTGGCAACCGACTGCCCTTCATGCAGCCGAGTCTCTCTCATCCCTTGTTAGATCAGATGGGAGCGGATGCCTATGCAACAACTTTTAAACAGATCATTGCTTAAAAGGTCATGTTCCACTTTGCAGGGTTTCTACATCTTGTATTTGATGAAAGAGAACAAAAAAAAAAAAGGTTGCCAATAGTCTTAAGTAGATTTTCCAACCATTTTAGGCTCACAACATTGCAGATGTGTTTCTATGGTAACAGACCACAAACAAACCCTGTAGTCATGCTGCCATTTATTGGTCCACTGCCAAGAAGTGACCCACCAACTGTATCTTAGTAAAAAAAAAAATGGAGAAAAGCTGGAAGGGGGTGCAACTTAGACAGGGGCAGATTACACAAGGATTGTTTGTTGTTTAACTACAGGGATATATAGGGCGAGACGGTGCAGAAAGGAAGGGGCGGGGCGAGACGGTGCAGAAAGGAAGGGTCGGGGCGAGACAGTGCAGAAAGGAACGGGCGGGGCGAGACGGTGCAGAAAGGAAGGGGCGGGAGAAGGAAATGGTGAACAGGAAGAAAAAAAAGGGCTCCCTCAGTAATATGGCCACTCTTGTCCAGAGAATGTGCTTGGTATTACAGGTCTCAAATCCTTTAAGATAAGAGGAAAATAGGACACAAATCTTCAATAACGACCAGGAGGGGGAAACATTTTAAACATAAAGCAAAACCTGTTACCTCTCTTTAAATACTAGAAAAATAAATGAATCAGACCAAAAAATATGCAGTGAGACAGGACCTACATAATGATTAACAATGTGGATTACTCCACAAGTAACATGTAAAAGGCAAAGTTCATGAGAAGTTGGTTGCATAGGTTATGGATAGTGGTGTGACGCAAATATATGATTTATGCCATTTTTATATCAAGGGAAACAATATGAACAGAAAATGACAAAATGGGAAACAGTAAATGATTTTCTACAGTCATCTAATTTGACAAAGATTTGAACATGGAATCAGTGAAGAAATTTGGCCAAATCTTGAACATACCAGTTCAGCTCCTTTCCTTCTATCATATAACCCTATATATCCCAGAGCTCAGCTCCTCTCCTATAACCCTATATATCCCAGAGCTCAGCTCCTCTCCTATAACCCTATATATCACAGAGCTCAGCTTCTCTCCTCTATCATATAACCCTATATATCACAGAGCTCAGCTCCTCTCCTCTATCATATAACCCTATATATACAGAGATCAGCACCTTTCCTCTATAATATAACCTATATATCACAGAGCTCAGCTTCTCTCCCTCTATCATATAAACCCTATATATCACAGAGCTCAGCTCCTCTCTCTATAATATACCCTATATATCACAGAGCTCAGCTTCTCTCCCTCTATCATATAACCCTATATATCACAGAGCTCAGCTTCTTCCTCTATCATATAACCCTATATATCACAGAGCTCAGCTCCTCTCCTCTATCATATAACCCTATATATCACAGAGCTCAGCTCCTCTCCTATCATATAACCCAATATATCAGAGAGCTCAGCTCCTCCCCTATCATATAACCCTATATATCACAGAGCTCAGCTCCTCTCCCTCTATCATATAACCCTATGGATCACAGAGCTCGGCTTTTCTCCCTCTATCATATAACCCATATATATCACAGAGCTCAGCTTCTCTTCTCTATCATATAACCCTATATATCAGAGCTCAGCTTCTCTCCTCTATCATATAACCCTATATATCACAGAGCTCAGCTTCTCTCCTCTATCCTATAACCCTATATCTCACCGAGCTCAGCTCCACTATCCTGTAACCCTATATCTCACAGAGCTCAGCTTCTCTCCTCTATCATATAACCCTATATATCACAGAGCTCAGCTTCTCTCCTCTATCATATAACCCTATATATCACAGAGCTCAGCTTCTCTCCCTCTATCATATAACCCTATATATCACAGAGCTCAGCGTCTCTCCCTCTATTACATCCTGTTCTCTCAGATAGGGCAGCATAAAACACCTGACAGGTTCCCTTTAAACAAGATACTGATACCCCATAAAATAAAAATTCATATACTCCCGTTTCTCCGCTTCCTTTCTGTCTTTTCCCAATGGGACATCCCCGCTGTGCCACTTTTCAATTCCGAATCCTGATATAAGCTGAGGCACGTGACCATCAATCGGCGGCTGCAGCAGGGAGATCCCATTTAAAAAACGAACAAGAGGTAAAGAAAATACTGTTGAGTCATATCTGAACCGGAGGTGAAGAGGGGAGAAGTGTATAGGTGAGGCTTTTGTTTTTTTTTTCTCAATTATTTTGTTGGGCACCAATAGCTTATGATGTGCCTGTTCGTTGAACCTGACAACCCCCGTAAGGCAAACCTTGACAACATTAAAGAAATAAAGAGAGAACACAGGTCTCTGACCTTTAATGCCTTGTTTGGTTTAAGATTAGTCGTCATAACCTGTAAACAATCACCAGGACAGAACGGTGCAGAAAAAGCAACTAAAATGGGGGAAAAAAGATACAAAATAGCAACAATTATTATTATGTTTATCAATTGTTACACAAATGCTCAATGTTTGTAAATTATGTAACACAGTGGCCAAGTCCGGAACCCCCGTGACACCCCGGGCCAAGTCCGGAACCCCCGTGACACCCCGGGCCAAGTCCAGAACCCCCGTGACACCCCGGGCCAAGTCCAGAACCCCCGTGACACCCCGGGCCAAGTCCGGAACCCCCGTGACACCCCGGGCCAAGTCCGGAACCTCCGTGACACCCCGGGCCAAGTCAGGAAACCCCTGACACCCCGGGCCAAGTCCGGAACCCCCGTGACACCCCGGGCCAAGTCCGGAACCCCCGTGACACCCCGGGCCAAGTCCGGAACCCCCGTGACACCCCGGGCCAAGTCCGGAACCCCCGTGACACCCCGGGCCAAGTCCGGAACCCCCGTGACACCCCGGGCCACGTCCGGAACCCCCGTGACACCCCGGGCCAAGTCCGGAACCCCCGTGACACCCCGGGCCAAGTCCGGAACCCCCGTGACACCCGGACTTACCATGGAGATCGGTAACACACTGGGCTGATCCGATAAGAAGTTTTGGCAAATGGCATTCAACCTAAAGCAGTGACTGGCACACAGAGGAGATGGGAGAGCCAATCCATCTGACCAGTGATCAAATTGTGACACCAAAACCTGCAGCTGCGTGGCGCAAATTCCGTTCGGAGAGAGCACGGAGTAGCAATATCAGAGCTTGGGAACCTCCCTCTTGGCAATCAAAGCGAAACGACACCGGAACCGGATTCATGCCTCCTCCCCATAGGACTAAAAATCACACACACACTGCCGATGACAAACCCCGGCATTTAAATCATTGATGAAAAAGAAAGAAAAAAAAATGTAGCTGAGACACTACAGATTTCCCAAGGATGGTTGTCATGGAAACCATCAAAAACCAGCCAACTTGGAGACTGTAACCATGGAGACAAAAAAAAGACGACGACGAAGAAGGAGAAAGAAAAAAAAAATAAAAAAAAGGTCCAAGTGTGCAGATGACTTGAGGGCAAGTCCAACAAAGGCGGCAGGAGGAAAAGAGCAAGCACTCTCTGATGGCAGCGGGGAGGAGGGCGTGCAGGAGAGAGGGGCACTCCAAAGATGAAAGCGCTTAGGAAGTGGGAAGGAGATCACACGGGGGTCGGGAGCAGAAACCGGAGGGGGAGGGGGGGGGGGACAAATAACCGACATGTGCTTCCGACTTCTTTAAAATTATTAACACCCCTCCAATCTGGACGCCGGTTATCCCCCCTACTAGTCACGCCAGTGCCATCAGAAAGGATTAGCTCGGCCAAGGATGCAGCTGGTGGACTTCCCTTTGCAGTAAGAGGCGTCAGAAATTCATAAAAGGAGGTGGTTTTTTTTAAAAAAAACAACAACAACAAGTTATTACGAACCCCACGCGGCGCTCGCTGTCGGCTGCCGGGCACGTAATGCAAGGAAAAGTCACAACAAACAGCGCACGCTGCAATTAGAAAGGAGATGATCGAGTCGTCTTTTACCAGGAGGGGGAAAAAAATTCACTGAACCAATCTCTTTAAGGCTGCTTTCACACGGTGCTTTTTTGGTGCATTTTTTGTGTGTTTTTTTGTATAGAAAGGTACAGAAATTAAAGCTGTACAACTCTGTACAAAAAACGCACCGTGTGAATGCAGCCTAAAAGCATTCACCGGGTGCACTAATAACCTAATGCAGGGCTCTGCAACGTCCGCTCTCCAGCTGCCGGGAAACTACATCTCCCATCATGCCCACTGATACAGATTAAATAAGTGCATGATGGGAGTTGTAGTTTCCCAGCAGCTGGAGAGCGGACGTTGCAGACCCCTGCATTAGGTTAGTGCACCCGGCGAATGCTTTTAGGCTGCATTTTTGATGCGTTATTCTGCACAGAAACGTACAGCATTCATTACTGTACCCTTCTACACAAAAAAACACATCAAAAAATGGACCAAAAACGCACCGTGTGAAAGCAGCCTAAAATGATTCGCTGGGTGCACGGACAACCTAATGCAGGGCTCTGCAACGGCGGCTCTCCAGCTGTTGGGAAACTACATCTCCCATCATGCCCACTGATACAGATTAAATAAATTCATGATGGGATTTGTAGTTTCCCAACAGCTGGAGGGCCGACATTGCAGAGCCCTGCATTAGGTTGTCAGTGCACCCAGCGAATCATTTTAGGCTGCTTTCACACGGTGCGTTTTTGGTCCATTTTTTGATGTGTTTTTTTGTGTAGAAGGGTACAGTAATGAATGCTGTACAACTCTTTACATAAAACGCACCGTGTGAACGCAGCCTAAAAGCATTCGCCGGGTGCACTAACCTAATGCAGGGCTCTGCAACGTCCGCTCTCCAGCTGCTGGGAAACTACAACTCCCATCATGCCCACTGATATAGATGATCTAAATGCACGATGAGAGTTGTAGTTTCCCAACAGCTGGAGAGCCGCACGTTGCAGACCCCCGATCTAATGAGTGTTTCTTTGCTCCGTCTGAAGTCCTGAGGCAACACAAGCACCTGTGAAGCGAGCCCCGAAGAGACGCTTCGTCCTCTCTTGTCGTGTCCAGGAATAGGTTAGGCGGCATTTACACGGCAAAGGACAAATACCAGTCGGGAAATCCCAACCGGTATTTGGTCTTTTTTTGGCACATAAGTGGACGGCTTTGGAAGGGGTTTGCGGATTTGCCTATCCCAATTCACACCCACATGTTCTGCCCAAAAACCGGGTGGAAGAATGAACATGCTCTATGTTTTTCGGACCGCCGGTGTAAAAAAAAAAAAAAAAAAAAAAAAATCGGCCAACAGAAAATCCATGCAGTGGGGACCGCCGCACGGATTTTCCATTAAGGTCTGTGCTAAAGTCTGACAGTCGGTTTGCAGACGACTTTCAAAACTGAAAAACAGTCTGCAAATCCGGCCGGTGGGGACAAGCGCTTCAGGTGGCACAATACTCCAAAACACACAGAAAGTGCCGCCATCTATTACACAATGCACTGTCAAGACTGACGGGGGAAAAAAATACAACTAAAAACAAAAAGTGCCACCTCCACAGGTTTCCAGCGCCCAAGGTTACTTACGAGTAGAGTGAACCTGCATCGAGGACGACTCCGGAGCTCGACGTCACAAAGCAAATAAGAAAGCACAAGTCGCCGTCGGGCCTGGCCCTCTGCCCTCCCAATGCCCTCTCTCCTCTTCAGCAGCGAAACGACCCAAAAAATTGGGTCTGCGGCTCCGGGGACCTCTGCATTCTCACCTGGTGCGACGCCGACAGTGTAAATATGCTGAAGGAGGCCCTGCTCCCTGTAAAGACATTGCAGGAGTACACCCACTGGCTTACACAGAAGGAAGCCCTCCTCGCTGTGTGACATAGCGATGCCCTGACTCATCGGCTGTTTACAGGCTTTGCAGAGCTCGCATTCCCACAGACCAGACCAACGCTCCCCCGGCTCCCATGTGCTGCTGGCTGAAAACTAGAGTAGTTCAGAAGGAAGTTCCCCCCCCTCGCTCTGTATTTATAACGCTTTGTAGGGCACATGGAACGCTCCATGCAAAGCCGACGCGCTCCACACACAGCAAACAAGACACAACACAAGAAGAGGAGACCAGATAGTCCTGCCACACGAGGGCCCCCAGGACAAAAGTTCTCCATGGGGGAAAATAAACAAGTCGTAAAAAAAACTAAAAAAAACCTGGCTCGGCTTAACACGCTGCGGTTAGAGAAAATTAATAAGGGCCAATGGAGAGCGAGGCTCCGCAGCGCTGAGGGTTTTATAGACGAGGTTGTACATTCCTTACGAGTCTAGCATTAGGGGGAACAGTAAACAACTCGCAGAAAATCTGCTAGTCATGCTGCGGGGCGCTCGCTTGCCATTTTTAAGCACTTTTTTGGGGGGGTGGGTGGGGGTGTATGTAATCTCTAAGGGCTTGTTCACACAGAGGAGGAGGAAATTCAGGTGGATTTTAGTGCAGGTGCCTTCTGCACCCATGTCCATGAGGAAAAGTATCTGAGATTTAAAGGGGTTGTTAGCTTTCAACATGTAGGGAACAGTAAATGAAGACTTTTTCCAAATACAGGGATACCCAGTTATCCACGTTCTCTCTTTTTTAGGCATAGACAAAGTCAAGAACTCGGATAGAGGGGGTGATCTCGCCAGAGGAACGAGATGGATCTTTTAGACAAGGCTTCTCGTATTATTAGGTTTTTTTGCTGCAATTACATATGGCAATTTTGATGCTCTGTTTTTATACTTGCGCTGTGGTGATCACAGTTATGCTATGTCATTATGTGTGACCACACCACATTGGTTGTTCTAGAATATAATCTCATAGGTTACCTGTGGTCACATGCTGTTTGTCAATTTGTATAAAGGTGTGTACGTTTGTTGAGCTCCTCCTTAGATGGCCTACCCATAAGGTTGGTATGTCTCCGAAACCCGAAACGCGTCAGTTTATTGGACTTTGGGTACTGTACTTCTGGTCATTTGATCAAGACGTCTATATTCATGGATGTAGGTCTTCAACTATTTGGAGTCATAATTAAGAGGAAATAAAGTGTATCAAGTTTATGTCTCGTGAGTTGGAGCTGGTATTTACTACAAAAACCTACTTGCATTGTCTATGGTTTAACTCCTAACCGTGAACCCTCACTGGGACATCTGCATGAGGCCTCAAGGTTGAGCCGGTACAACACGCAAGTTATGTCCAACCATTATTCGCTGGGGTTACATCCCAGAAAAGTGTAACGAAACGACGGATAATGAGGCAGGGGGAAAAAAAAAGTACAGTATAATGTAACAAGGCAGAAAGAACACTGGAAGCGGGATACAGTTAGGCTATGTTCACACAGGCAAAATTTTCGCGTCGTATTTGCGCTCTAAAACGGGCGAGATGCGCGCCGAAATTACGGTAATCCATAATTCTCAGAGAACTATGGATGACGCCTCCTCTCCCCGCTCGTACAATGCGATCGTATTGTACACACGGGGAGATAAGTGACATGTCAATTATATGCGGCGAATACGCGCCGCGAGTAATGACGGTCTATGGGGCCGGCGGGCTGCTGCTGCCGCCGCCCCCATCCCCGCCGCGGGAGTACACGCCTATCAGCACGACTCCCGAATCACCTGGCATAATTGCAGCCGTACAGTACACACTGCAATTACGCCGTGTGAACATAGCCTTCACAGTTGTCTGTCACACGGAGGCCGTCTCACAATGTGCGTGAATCCACAATTTGGACAGGCAGCACAGTAGGACTGGTACATTGAAGCTGGTGGCCGCTCGCTCCAGGGGGCTCCGCCACAAGTAATCAGAACTCCAAAAAAATTAAAAAAATAAAACCGCACTCCACTTCAGGTGAGATTTTATTTGCATGATTTCATTTCATTGAAGGGTAAATTCACACGGCTTAGTTTGGGACGCATTTCGCCACATATTGCGGGCGTACTGCACTCTAATACGAGCGAAATGCGCCCCAATCATTACGGTAATCCACAGTTCTCATAGAGAACTATGGATTACGCCTCCTCTCCCCGGGCATATAATACGATCATACTGTAGGCGCGGGGAGATAACGGACATGTCATTTATTCATGGCGCTTACGCTGACGCCGCGCCCACCCCCCCCCCCGCCTCCTCCTTTAAAGCAAGACCGTTATCTTAAAAATTTGACAGAATAAGGACGACTCAAGGACTTCTAGTTCCTTTTAACCTTTTTAGGCTGAGGTGCAGGGCTTGGAAAGGCTGATTTTTTTTGTTGATCTCCCTTTTTCAGGCGTGGACCCTACTTAGAGTCCGTTTCTAGGGTACTTTAGGGACAGATTTTTTATCCCATGGTAAACAGATTACAGCAAGAGGATCAAGAGTCTAATTGAGTCTGGAAGAGAATCCAATGTTGGGTTTTTCTAAAACTAATTGGATTCTGCCGGGTATAACCATCTTGATTTAAATATGTATCACTCACCCATTACCTTGGCTCCTGCATCTTTTTTACTGTAGAAGTTTCCTTGGGTCCACATTATATATTTTTATGCATGTATCATAAGTTAAAAGGGGTTTTGCCAATATAGACTTTGATGGCTTATCACTAGCATAGGCCCATGGCATTATGGGAAAGGTGCTGAGAAGCTCAAGCGCCCTCTATTGGATGCAACAAATCCTCATTTTGCTTCAGACTCATTGAATCTTTAGAAAGCAAAAGGGATATTAGCCAAGCCAGTATCACTCATCTGCACACAGCTGTTTCAGGGTTTTGCCCCTCATCAGTGCAGAGCAGAGTGTACTGGCTGGATGGCTGGGAGGCAATGAGTGGCTCAGAAAAGGGAACATAACAAAGGCCCATCAAAGTCCGATAGGTGCAGGTACCACCTCTGGGACCCAGATCAATCTTGGAAACGGATCTCCGAAAGTGACAGAGCAGTCTGGAGAGTCGGCTGCACTTGCGCACACAACTCTCCATTCAGTTCTATGGGAGTTCTGAGTACAGGAGATCGTTGTGTTTAGCTCTGCTCAGAACTCCCATAGAACAGAATGGAGAGTGTGCAAGCGCGGCCGACTCTCCAGTCTGCTCTGTAACCTCCGTGGGGGTCTGTTCCCAAGATAGGTGCAGGTACCACCTCTCGGACCCAGACCTATCAAGACTTTGATGGCAAACACTATTAAAGTCCATGGTGACAAAACAACTAAGTTTTAGGAAACAATCCAGCTCCCTGCGGAGAATTGTTCCAACATTGCAGATCATAGGTTTCTAACGACTGAGCGTCTGGCAGGGATTCCTGCCCGTTTACCTTTATTGATCAGTTTCTAGATCTGATGACGTGAGCACAGATCCCTCAATGTTGTGCCCTGTTATGAAATGAATAATTGAGAGGTGGGGGGGGGGGGGGGCTTATTTAGGGAGAGGAATTCTGACAGCTCCAGAGGAAACACTGTGACATACTTCTCATCTGACTCATGCTCTGCTTGGCCAATAATTATAAGCTTGCTGCAGTAAAGAGGCATAGAACGGAAAACACTGGCAACTGATGACCAGACAGATGCGGAAACAGAGCTGAAATAACGCTTCAGGACTTCGGGGGTAAACAGTCCAGAAAGTGCGCAACCCGATAAACTGAACAGGACGCATCCAATAGAGGACGCGGCCGCTCGCCCGACATCTGCTATAGTGAGGAATTATACCCCTCATGAAACAACGCTGGATCACGTCTACATACGTCTGCATTGCGCTGCTCCTCTTCCACTCCTCTTGGAAATATATGAGGAGGTTGCATCACAGTGCCCCCGGTGGCTGGGGTTTGCCACTACACACTAACTGTTCTAGAAACATCGACTATGGAGTCACCCGACTCACTGAAAATAATAATGATCCCAAAATCCTCTTCTGATGCAAAACAAAAAAAAAGGCCATCAGACACCGGCAAGTTCACCAAAGAATCCAACGAGATGTGTCGTCCTCCAGCACCGCAATGTTAAAATCCTGAACTTTGTTCACAATACATTAAATACTGTGTGGTTCTCTAATAACGCGTTTCGGGCATCCTTACTCAGATGTCCGAAACGCGTCAGGGTGAGAGCCGCACTGTTTTTCATCTATTGTCAATAAAGTTCATCATTTTAACATTGCGGTGCTGGAGGACGACACATCTCATTGGACACGAACATTGTCCAGTCAGTGCTTAAAGGGGTTTTGCCACGATGTAATGTTGACGTGGGATCCTCCAAAATGGGTATTTAATCACTTTTCTAAATATATGTGATTAAAAAAAGTGAAGCCTGTGAGAGCTACAGGCTGCCTTACCTGCCCTTAGTTACTTAAAAGCGTCTATTAGATACTACCTGACAAGAGCTGCTGGCCGGGCTTGCACAGAGAACACTTCTTATCTGATGAAAAGGAGCTGAAGAAGCTTTCAAGGCACCGGGTAGAAATATGTTGTCTTTTGTATACAGAATCCACTAGTTGTAGTGTGATTATCTGAGTAGATCCCTGCTTTATCTGATGACAGGGAACATGAAGAATCTTTCAAGCTGCTGTGGAGAAAAGGTGTTTTTCTTTTGTATACAGAATCCACTAGTTTTTAGTTTGATTATTTGAAATGAAATTTCACACGATCCCTTATGCAGCTCTGTGCTCTGGCTTTGTCTCTCTCCTCAGCTCCTGGCTTGTTTACATTTGCTTCTTAGCAGATAAGGCACGTCCTGGCAAAACCCCTTTAATGCGGGTACTGAAACACCCTTTCGACAAGGGTAATGGCAACGCCAAGTTGTAAATTTCTTCATACATTTCCATGAGGAATAACAGAAGAACAGCCCAATGCAAAGCGGTGCTTAATAGTTATTTTAGGGGGAAAACATGCATTTACTAAAACAGACAAGGAGGGGTTACAGGTTCTCTTTCACCCCGTACCAACCTCACGATGCTGGTGAGGGAACGGAGCAGGCGCACCCACTGAGCCCGCTCCATACACGGCCGGTAACACTTGGTAACTACAGCTGGGACCTGCCGCTAGCAGCCAGGATCAGAGACAGAGCAAATCCCAATATTTTAATGCTAAGATGCTGTGGCAAACACAACGGCGGCATCTAAAGGACTAAGAGGCTGTTCTGCGTTGCCCGATCAACCCCTCAATCACCACCAAAAGATAAAAGGGTGTGTCCAGCAGTTGTCCCAAGCAGGGTGTAAAGGAAAAAATTTTGTAAACTGTTGCCCAGATTATACGCAAAACACTTGAAGCATCCGCCCCCAGTGTAAAAATTTTTAGGGGGACATGCACGGGGGGGGGGGGGGGGGGGGGTTTTTTAAAAATAAAATGTTAACAGTTCAAAACTCTTGTCTTTTTAGAAAATATTTTATTTTTATTCATTTAATTTTTTAAAAAACAATTTAAAAGCGTTTTTCCCGGGGCCCCCAAAATTGCTGTTTATCCCAAAGGGGATGCGTAATAAAAGAAAAACTCCTACCACCTCTGGGCGCTCCCGTTTACTCCCGGTTGCCGGTCCATTCATTTAGGCTGAAGCCATAAACGGCCATTGTTCAAATGACCACTCCAGCCAATCACAGGCCACAGTGTCACATGCACATGACTCTTCAGGTCTGTAATTGGCAGTGAACGTCCGTCATTCACTGCTTTAGCCTAAATGAATGGACCGGCAGTCGGGAGTGAACGGGAGCGTCCGGGAGGCAAGTAGGAGTCTTCTCTTTATTTTCAGTCATACCTCGACGGACAGACGTGCAATGTTGGGGCCCGGAAAACCCCTTTAAGTTTGACAAAAAAAAAAAAAAGTTAAAGTGGCAAAAGAGTTTAACTGTTTAACATTTTATTTTTAAAATGGATAAAAGAGCAATGTTGAGGCCCGGAACACCCCTTTTAATAGCAACCCCGAAGTCCAATCTATCAAAAAACTAAATTATTAAACCCCTAGCTAAACATAAAAAAAAAAAAAAAAAAAATTTTGCCCTAAAACATATAAACATATCCTCAGGATACGTCCAGACGATACGTAAAAGTTGCTTGTCGGATTCCCGATTTTAAAAAAAGGGTTTGGGTTCAAAATCCGGGCCCCTTATCTCTATGGGGTTTTGGGCCAAATCAAATACAAATTGTTGGACACATTCTTTTGACGT
>JAODAL010015446.1:0-83854 GCA_025379985.1 Phyllomedusa bahiana
CAGGTGGTTCTGAACTGTGGGTCTAGTAAAGATCATACCCATCACTGTTGAGATAAGACAAATTTTTAACCACATCACACATATATGCTACAAGCAGAGTACCTGGCTTTGTTTCCAGAGTCCATTAGATATTGAATATCTTGGTAGGAGGTAACGGCCAGCTTTGACAAGTCTTCCACATAAGGTCCTAGTAGTGGGTGCTCACGGACACGAAGGTTCCCCTTATTCTTTGGATTTAGAAGATCTCTGACACGCTCACAGTATATTTCCATATAACTGACCTAAGAAGCAGTGGTATGAAAAAGGTAACCTTCTAGAAACAAGAAACCAAATTATGTGATGGATGCCTAATAAAATGGACATAATACTGGAAGCACAATGATCTAGAAATCAATATTATCTTATAAAGTAAAAAAACAGCATTTATTTTTTATGGCACCAAAATATCTAACATATTATACAGAACTTTATGCAAACTATAGTCATTTCCATTGGTCCTTGACTACATAGAGGCTCACAGACTACGTTCCCTATTTCACATGCTCGACTAGTCGAATAGAAAGGCAACTAATTTATCAGTATGTGGGAGGAAGGCAGATTGGTCTACATACATATGATGAAGAAAATAATGAAAGGGGAAAAAAAACTTTGTGCCAGTCAACTAAGCCCAATCTATAGCTGTGTTTAATATCCAAAAAATAACATTGCAGCTGTTCTGCTACAAGTTGTTAATTTATCTTTATTAGAATGTCGCAATTATCTTTTTGGGGATATCTATGTTTCTATTAATCTATGTAGCTATCTATTTAATATCTATATCTGTCTCAAATGTATCTATCTATCTGTGCCATATTTGCCTATCATATTTTGATCTGTCTATATTCTATCAGTCTGTCATATCTACCTGTCTTTCTATCTCTATCTATCTATCTGATATCTATCTACCTACTGCATATTTACATCTGTCTGTCTCATATTTATCTATCATCTATCGATCTCATATCTATATTGCAACGACTTATCTGTCATATCTGTCTATTATCTATCTATCTATCTATCTATCTATCTATCTCATCCCTATTTATACGTCCATCTATCTATCAAGTATATTTCTATCTCATATCTATCTATACATATGTGAACAAAACTGTTGGCACCCTTCCATTAAAGAAATATAAAATCACAATGGTCACTGAAATAACTTGAAACTGAAAAAATAATAATAAATTGCAATTTACTAAGAATCAACTACTGAAAATCAGACTTTTTTTGCATTGTGGGTCAATTGAAAAATTGTAAAAAGCAAACTAATGAAACTGGCCTAGACAATAATGATGGTCTCCTTAACTTAATATTTTGTTTCACAACCATTTCAGGAAATCACTGCAAATATATGATTTCTATAACTCTCTTTGAGACTTCTGCCCCTGTCCACAGGTATTTTGTCCCACTCCTCATAAGCAAATTGCTCCAGCTTTCTCAGGTGTAAAGGTTGCCTTTTCCAGGCTTCATGCTTCAGCTTCAGCTCAATAGGATTTATATCAGAGCTCATAGAAGCCACTTCAGAATAGTTGAATTCTTTGCGCTTAGCCATTCTTGGATGTTGTTATCCATGTATTGGGTCATCATCCTGTTAGAGAACCCATGACCGTGACAAACAAGCTTTTTGACCCCCGACACTGAATTTGCCCAGAAGCCATGATAGCTTGAAATTTCATTGTACCCCCTTTAAGTTTCCCAAGGGCACCATTGCCAAATCAGTAAAGCCCCCCAAAAAATTACCTAGGATCCTCCGTATTTTAGTACAACTTTGGTTACGGGTGGGTAGTGGATCCTCTGGACCACCACAAAACGATGAGTAAGCCACGCAGGGGAAGGAAACTAAGTAGGTCCCGGTTTTCACCAGAGCCCCCCCAAAGCGGGTTTGGATTGCTGGGCGGGATTACAAGGTCGTACCCCGACGTGACTTTTTTGCGGGGGCGCCGAGGGGGTTGCGTGGAAAAAAATCGTGAAGCAGGTCTATGGGGGGCGGCAGAAGGTCGGACAGGCGGCAATGGTTCGTGGTCAAGGGCGGAGGGGAAGGTAGGGTAAACATAAAGGAACAAACTTTGGGAAAATCTTCCTTAGGCAAAGGCACTATAGATTCGGCAAAGGTGCGGGAAAGAGGCAGGGCCTAAAATAGGGAAACCGTCCCCCGGTGAAACCAATCCCCCCCCCCCGGCCACTGTCCCTCTAAATTTTTCCGGAAATGCCGCCAGGCGGGACCCGGGGGCGCGGAAAGGGGTAAGTTTCCCAGCCCCGGGGGGCCCCGCGGCCCGAGCGTCGGGCCCGCGGCACGGCCCCAGCGGAGGTGCTGCGGCGTTGCAGGTGGCCTGCGACCCGAAAACCGAGGGTCGCGGGACCCCCGTAAACTTTTTTTGCTTATTTTTTCTCTGGAACTTAGTTGAAGAAATTTGTCAAAAGTTTGTTATCTGTCTAAAAAAGAAATTTTACAGAATTTTTGGGGTTTTGTAAAATATGCTTTTGGCAAATTTCTAGTTTAAAAGGGCTTTGGTAAATTATTTAAAAAACTTTTCTAGGAGAAATATTCACTTCTGTCCAGGCCAGTTTTATTTTGTTTTGTTTTTTTAAATTTTTGTTTGAACCACAATTCAAACCCCAATGTCTTATTTTTATCAGTTGATTTTCAGTAAATGTAAATTTATTATTACTCTTGACAATTACAAGTTATTTCAGTGACAACTATGGTATCTATTATCGATTTCATATCTATGTTCTATCAATCTATGTCATATTTTTCTGTCTTTATCTAACGATTTTCTCTATTAATTAATTAACTCAAATGTTTTAAAATCTATCTTATATTTATCAATATATAATCATATCAATCTATCTCATATTTTTCTATCTATTTAAAACATTGTTATGTGGTATCTATTTATTATCTATATCATCTGTTGTCCCCTTTCTTATGTGTGTATATATTTATATTTATTTATCTATTTACCTATCTATTTAACCCAAGTATTTCATGGGCAGACTGCTTCATTTAACCTCCCCTGTTAGTCCTTTTCGGACTTTGATTATTGGTTTCATTGTCTTAAAAGGGGTTTTTCCCCAAGTAAAATTAGTGGGGGGCTTGCAAAAAATAAAAATTTTTTTAAATTTATCATTTTTAAAAAATTTTTGGAGTTTTTGTTTTGTTTCTCCCTTAGTTATCCATTGTTTAAGCCGTCTCCCGGGGATACGGCCAGGGCTGGGGAGTCCTCAGTCCTGGTCAAAAAGCTCAGACATCACTTTCCTTTTTTGGCGCTCTGAGTGTTTAAAAACCCAGGTGCTGTTTTTTATCCCCCCTGTACCCCTTAGAAATTAGTCAAACAGTGCAAATAAAAAAAAAAAGAAACCTCAATGAGGTCTGTGCATTGATAAAAAGAAAAAAAAAAACACAGGTTTGGTTTTCCTGCAGGGATTTGAACCTAGGACCCTTGTTTCCTGGAGGCAAAAACTTTACCTCTCAGCTACTCACAATGCTTTACATAAACAGACCTTTCTTTGACTACAGAGAGGAAAGGCCTGGTTGATGTCATCCTGCTGGGTTCACATTTATATGCAATTCAAACAAATCACACACGCCTCCTTCTGAGCACACAGATGAAGAGCTGGATACAGGAGGTATGAAATGAGATCGTGACAAAACCCCTTTAAATGGTGTGCTAGACCCTCATGCTATCTATTCACAATCATGGGAGCTGCAAGAAAAGGAGGCATTTTTTTTTTATCCCTATGAGTATATGATGTACCATGTTCACACAGATCAGTTTGGTGCACTGAATTAATAATATTGCTTTAGAGAAGAAGCAGCGCATTTCTCATTCACAATATAGACTAATGGTGATTTTCAATCCACTTGCACTACTTATGTCATGCTGCCTTCCAGCAGAATCCTCCAGAATTCTGCTAAAGTGTGGAGTCATGGAGACTGATAACACATACCTCCACTGAGTAAGACATGTTGTCATTTGTCGTGTCACTGATCCGGGAAAAGAGATCTTCACAGAGCTGAAATGCAAACGTTTAAGGAAGTTAATAAACCACCTTTCTCATGTATAAAATATAATACACCTATTATTATATGCAACTTTTCTCTAAGGCCATCAAGTCACAGTCATGAGGAGGTTAACACGTTACAGACAGCAGAGGGTTATTTAATAATTCACAGACACAGAGTATATCTTGAATATTTCATAGACTGTGAGGCATCAATGAATAATTCAGATCATGAGGGGTTAAAGAGATTAAAAGCACCAACTTAACCCCACTAGGACAGTAAATGTACGCTTTTCACATCAATGCCACCGCACAGTCATTTTCTGTTTGTGAGGTCAATATTATAACGACAGGAAATGAATGGTGCAGAAACAAGTCTGTGGCTATTTAAGTGAAACCTTTACAGACTGCAAAAGTCATCTGGGCTGAATATAATGAACAGATATGAATGACAACTGTGCATCATGGTGTGACGTCTATTGCCTTAGATAACCTTGTAGCATTCAGCCACCGCCTAGACAGGATGAGTATTACTGACATGTTAATATATTCATTGAATAGTGTTTTATATGGTATAGTGAAGAAAACTAGATTAATTAGGGCAAGTTCCACAACGGAGTTTAACAAGGAATTTTATGTGGACTCTGCATTGGATTCCATGTTAAAACCCTCATGTAATCTGACTGACATTCATTTGACAGGCCAGTCCATACTGTAAAGAGAACGGACATGTGCATTCCTTTGTGTGGATACTCATCAGATTCTGCTCTGGCCGGATTGGGCCGTATTAGTCACAGTGAAACGGGCTCAAATCAGAGGCGAAAAACGGTGTCTAATAAATGTAAAGCAAAAATCTGGGCATTAGGGTATGTTCACACGGCGTGTTGGGCCCGATTTTGGATCCGTTTTTAGATGCGTGTTTGGATTCGATTTTCGGACCCTAAATGGACCCAAACACGCATCTAACAATGTGCAGTGTGATTTACATTGCTTTCAATGTAAAACACGTATCTGCTTTCAGACAAGTGATCGCCGATGCATGTTTACATACGTCTTTCTGATGCGTCTTTCGGATCTGTTCAAAGAATTGACATGTCATTTCTTTGAACGGATCCGAAAGATGCAACAGACGCCCTATTTAAAACTATAGGGTGCATTCCTGCTGCAGCCAAAACGTATCCAAACACGCACCTGCATGTTGGATGCGTTTTGGATGCGATTTACGCAGCTATTTTGGATGCTTTTTTGGATCCAAAACGGATCCAACACGCCGTGTGAACATACCCTTACACGTCAGATTTATTGTGTGTCGAGACAGAACCAGAATTTGGTGAACAGCTTGGTTTGGTGATTGTAAGAGTGCTAGCGGCAGGGGTGATTTATGCAAATTTTGTTTTTAACCCATACCAACCCGTATAAATTTAAAATGGTTTCTCTAAACAACCCCTTTAAGTTCATAAACAGTTTTTTTGGACTCGATCCTAAATTGCCATCCTTCAGGCATAAGTTCACCTGCCAACAATAATTCTCCTAAAAAAAGCTTTTCTTATTAACACTTACACAAACTGTTCTTATTAATACTGTAAAATGTAGGTATATAGTGTTATTACCTGGGGAATGATTCCTTGTTGGTTTGGCTCTTGTTTGCCCATCATGGTATAAGATTTGCCAGCTCCAGTCTGTCCATAGGCAAAAATACACACATTGTATCCTTCAAAGGCATGAAGCAACATCTCCTCCCCAATATCACGGTAGACCTGTTGTTGTCCGGCGTACTGACTGTCCTCATCCTGCGTATGAGATAATTCCACAGTTCCAGGTTCATATTTTATATAACCAATTATGTACTTGCTACTAGACTCCTACTTGACTTTGAGCCTTGCATACAATTTAAGGTGCTAAAAGCTCTTTACCTGAGAGCAGACATACACTCACCGGCCACTTTATTAGGTACACCATGCTAGTAACGGGTTGTACCCCCTTTGCCTTCAGAAACTGCCTCAATTTTCATGCTTTAGTTTCCCAAAAAAAGGTTTTTTGCAACGATGCTCAATTGGTACCAAGGGGCCCAAAGAGTGCCAAGAAAATATTCCCACACCACTGACACCACCACCACCAGCACTGAACCGTTTGATACAAGGCAGGATGGATCCATGCTTTCATGTTGTTGACGCCAAATTCTGACCCTACCATCCGAATGTCGCAGCAGAATCGAGACTCCCAGACCAGGAAAACGTTTTTCCAATCTTCTACTGTCCAATGTCGATGAGCTTGGGCAAATTGGAGCCTCAGTTTCATGTTCTTAGCTGAAAGGAGGGCACCCGGTGTGGTCTTCTGCTGCTGTAGCCCATCTGCCTCAAAGTTCGCCCGTTACTGTGCGTTCAGAGTTGCTCTTTCCCTACTTGGTTGTAACGGGTGGGCTATTTGAGTCACTGTTGCCTTTCTATCAGCTCGAACCAGTCTGCCCATTTCTCCTTTGACCTCTGGCATCAACAAGGCATTTCCGCCCACAGGACTGCCGCCCCACTGGTTGTTTTTTTCTTTTTCGGGACCATTCTCTGTAAACCCATAGGATGGTTGTGCGTGAAAATCCCAGGAGATTCAGCACGTTTCTGAAATACTCGGGACCAGCCCTTCTGGCACCAACAACCATGCCACGTTCAAACCCACTCAAATCACCTTTTTCTTCCCCATACTGATGCTCGGTTTGAACGCAGGAATTGTCTTGACCTTTGTCTACATGCTAAATGCACTGAGTTGCCGCCATGTGTTGGCTGATTATAAATTAAGTGTTAACGAGCAGTTGGACAGGTGTACCTAATAAAGTGGCCGGTGAGTGTAGATACTTATAACAGTTAACAAAGTGCCTTCTCCATCTCCTTTCAGTTCCAAATCCTATCCAACCTTGTTGTTCCATGTTGTTATGCAGCAAGGTAAATTATCATTCCAATCACTCCTGCACTAAGAGCTTCTCTCTAGTGCAGAACTAAAGAGTTGGGGTGCCTCATTTAACCTTGATTTTGGAATTTCTATAAAGCTAGAGATAGCATAATGTGTACAGCACATGCAGTAAGAATGCCACATGCTTGATGCCTGCTTATACTATTGTAAAACATACAGTCAGTATAAATTCCTATTCAGTCACACAAAGGATTTATAGCTGTGAATTTTATAGTTATATCAATGGTGGCTGAATAGCATTAATATAAATGATGACTTCAATCACAAAAAAGTGTCATTCTTGACAAAGTTGCTAGTGCATGTCCTTATCACTTCCTACCCTGAACAGAGCCATTTATAATACCCAGGTAAGGGATCGAGCCAAACTTATTTGTCCAGCAAGAGAATCTTTGAGGGAATTTTCCCCTAGGGACACTAAGCCAACTTTAGTCACAGACTGTACTCACCAATTTCCCACTATTAAAAGAATTTTTCTCAAAAATTTGGTTGTCCTTAACCAGGATCCTATTTTACAAACTATATTGAATGAAGGCTGTAGAATTGTAACCAGGAAACCCAAAACATTGGGAAATCTATTATCCACCAACTATATTACTACTGGTACTATTGGTACTTCTGGATGCACCTGGCTGCGGGATACGGGTTTTTACAAATGTGGTGCCAAACAATGCAGGACTTGTACTTTTGCCATTAAAACCAAGGAGTTTCACAATAGTGAGAAAACTAGAAAATATATGGTAAAACATTTCATAAATTGTAATTCCCAGTGTGTAGTCTATCTTGCCACCTGCACTACCTGCCAGTTGTATTATATAGGCAGTACAATGCGTAAATTAAAAACTAGATTCTTAGAGCACTTGAATGATAGCTCAAGTTCTGCCCTTAGAAATAGATCTAGTCTCTCACAACATTTTAGGGACATTCATCAGGGCAGTCATGCGGGTTTACAGATTATGGGCATAGATAGGGTTTTCAAACCGATAAGAGGAGGTGATCTTGAAAGCATGTTACGTGACCGTGAAGCCTTTTGGATCACGACACTTAACACAATGCATCCCAAAGGCCTTAATCATAGAAGAGAGGTTATGTTTCATTATTGAATGATTTTGGTTTATATGCTATATTTTTCTCTTCTATGTATTTTTCAATCATTGACATATATAGTGTTGTTGATGCCTTACGTGTATACTTCCTTGTGTCCCGCCGGTTTCCATCCAGCAGGTTCCATGTTTTTCTTTCACAAATGTATTATCAATCTTGGGTGCTTATTCTTGCATCCTGTTGGTTCCTATATTGTATTGCTGGTCTTTGTTGTGCTGGCATTTATCGTTTCGGGTAGCTACTGCGCATGCGTTACGCAGGGTTCTCTACCAGCCTTCTAGCTATTATGTTGTTTTGCATTGCACTACCCTTTGACGTAATTTCTGCCCTTAGTTACTATGCATGTTTAGCTATCATTGCCGTGTTTTTCGGGGGGGGGCAGGGCGTTTCTGCGCTGCTCAGGCAGCTGGGCTTTTGGATTTGGTTACTCTGGTTTCCCTTGGTTTTTTTTTGTGCAGGCTCCTTACGTTTCTTCCGGGGTTTCGTTTTTTTTCCCGGGAAATTACCATGGGGTTTTGGGTTTCCGGGGGGGGACACAGGTTAAACTGATCTTTTTCTTTTTAAATTTTTTATATTTATAGGATGTTCTTAATATGTTTTTGGTATTATGATTAAGGGATGTAATTTTCCCGAAAAGCGTCAATTTGGTTTTGGGATCAATTTTTCTTTGGGGAGATGCCAAATTTTTTTTGGGTTGTTAAAAATTTTAAAGGAATTTTTTAATAAATTTTGAAAATAAATTTTTTTTAAAGGTAAAATGGGGTTTTTGATTTCGCCCCCATCATTTTTTCCCCCTTTGCAAAGGGAAACCCAAAAAAAACTCTACCCCCCTTTTGTTTCCTTCCTTGTAAACTGTAGACCGTTGTGGGCTGGGTCCTCTCTCTGTCCCTCCCAGTCTGTCAATTTATTTAGCTAAAGTTTATTTTCAAATTGCTTTGGGGAAATTTTTTTTGCAATTTTTTTAACCCAATTTTTTAAAAAAGCACCCGGAAGTATTAAATTTAAAAGGGTTAATTTTAAAAATTCACCTATTTCAGTTTTCCTTTTTTAAAATAGTTTTCTTTCCCTCAACTTTTTAAAAAACCGGTTTGGGGGCTGTATATATCTGTACGGATGTTCGGGAACGTTCATGCAGAAAGCCACGCTTTACACTTAGGTAAGTTCACAAAGGAAAAATTGGGTCCCTAAATTTTGCCCCGCAATTACGCTTTGTGTACGGGAGCTCCTGCGGGGCGGGGGGACCGGCAGCCCGCTGGCCCCATAGACATGCATTACTCTCGGTGCGTAAACGCCGAAAAATAATTGACATGTACTTAAACTCCCCCCCCCGGGTCGAAAAGTCCAAGCGGGGGGGAAAGGGGACTTAAAAACCATTGTTTATATGAATTTAAAAATGGATTACCCATAATTATTTGGAAAGGGATTTCGCCCCGTTGGAGCGCAGTAACCCCCGCGAAATACGGGGGTTAAAAAACCTCCCAAGTTACCTCCCAACTTAAGCCATGTTCACATGGCTTATTTTGGGACAGATTTCAGCCCGTATTTCGCGCCGTACTGCGTGAATTATGGCTGAAATCCGTCCCAGTCACATGTCAATTATTCACGGCGAGATACGTGTCGGAACAATGAATTTCTATGGGGCCGGCGAGCTGCCGACCCCCCGCCCATCCCCCGCTCCAGAGCACATGGCGTAATTGCTGGCGAAATCCGTCCCGCAATTACGCCGTAAATCAGACGTGTGAACATAGCCTTATTGTGACGCTGCACAAAAGGAGAGCCAGCTATCAGATAGGTTCTCCACTGAGAACACAGGGACAGATTATTACCGTCCCTGGCTTCTTGATCACTGTGTATACAGTGCTTAATGAGTACAGTGTACACAGACAGACAGGAAGCCTATTGGCTTCCTGCTTCCTAGCCCGGTGGTCACCTGACTGCCGGGGCTCAGTAACCGCAAGAACTTATCAGAACCAGATCAGCTCCCGTGTCAGTACAGGGGATGTATTTATCCTGGATTCCTCCTGTACCTGCGGCTAATATATAAGCTCCAGTTACAGGGAAATCAGAAAAAAAGTGATGTAAAAACATCGACAACCCTAAATCTTTATTAAAACCAACATATAAGCATCCGTGATGGAAAAGTTGAAGAACTACACAACTTATTTTAGCGCCACCTTTCTGTTATAAAAATAAATAAAACATGTAAAAAACTACTTTTTTTTACTATTTTACCTCAAATTATTATAAAAAAGAACAAAAAACAAAATGACATAAAAACAAAGCCTAACAAATTACAAAACAAAAGCTAGTAGAAGATATCATTATTCCGGTTAAACCCGTATGTAAAAAAAAAAAAAAAGTGCCCTGTCAGGAGGCGGGAAAAATGGCCCAGTCAGGAACTGGTTAAAGCTATAAGCATAAGATATCTTAAAGGGGTTTTGCCATCTTAGCCACTTCTCCATTTAGAACAGGAAGTTTTGGGGGTGCATTCCGGAGATAGGTGCAGCTCTCAGAGGTGGGACCCACATCTATCCTAATATTGATGGCATATCCTATCAATATGCCATCAGTGTGTGTGATGGCAAAACCCCTTTAAGGAAGATTTAGAAAATGTTGGTGGCAACCACCATCATGACGCCAACCAAACATTCTTCTGCCTCCCTTCACATGAAGAGCATTTATTTTCCCACAAATAAGCAATATTTATACCTGGCTACATCTCTTATTCTCCACATAAGTACCTTACTACAATCTACATTGTATTCTACAGATTATTCTATTATTCTATAGACAATTATCATCAGGACTGTATAACCCTAACATTTCATCACTGTCTTTCCAGTAGAAGAAATGTTATAATGCAGCCATTTGCATTTTCTTTTTATTGGCTGTACTATTGAACAAGAATTGTGTATTATTGTAGATTTTTATTAGTCTTGTTTAAGTTTATCTGTTTTCGTTACTCACCGAAGTGTGGGACCAGTAGGAGTAATCAAAACTGAAGCTTTTTGGAGTTTCTTTTGGCTGTTTTGGATTGACAATTGCTGGAAAGAAGAGGAAAAAATGACTTAAAAAGCAATATTTCAGTAAAAATATAGACAAACATAACTGCTTAGTGTTCAACCAGCTGATCACACAAACAAACAGTAGCTATGACATTGCCAGTTGGTGTTGCTTCCGACATACATCAATCTGACATGATCCATAATGAAGAATAAAATGAGGCCATCTATTTAACACCAGTATACTCTTAACCAACGAGTGGTAACTATTTACCCATACTTGAAGTATATGGGGGGGATTAAATTATTCAAACCTTGTATGATCCTTAGACCTCAAATTGTAAACTTGTAAGCAATCAGGATACATGATGAATTGCTATGATGTAGCTTATTACATAAATTATTAAATAGGTCCCATAGATCTTGAGGACAGTGTTTGTTTATGAGCTACCTATACTGTTTTCAATGTATTGTGTTGTACATATTTGATTATGGAACTTACTAGGGTTTAAAAGGACCTTAGCTTCTGGGCCGCCTTTTTCGGAGCGGTAACTCGGCTGATGGTCAGTATAGGAGGTTAATTAGGGTCTATGCTGCTACATCATTGTCTCTTAGGGGTTAATTTCACTCATACAATTTGGATCATTTGGTTTCCAGAGGAATGCTTCATTGGTGATTACCCTGCCCTTTATTGACCATACTTGTATGACCTGTTAACATGGTTTGTGATATCCATATTGGGAAAATGTTTTTATTGCTTGCATTTATGAAAAGTTATGTTTTAAGGATATTTGTTCTCTTTTTATCTATGATTTCTACCTATACTGCCTCAATAACCATCTTAACAATTTATGGTCGATCTTAATGCTTTCAGATGACTCAATGAAGTATAAATAAGCTTGACCCAGAAGGTATAACGGATTAAGTAACACATTCGTTTTGGCAATTTAAAGCAATACTTTGCTTAAGTCTGCCATGTAAAATACCAAGCTATACATTGACTGGTGAAATAGGTCAATGGAAACTGATTGAGAAGCTAATGCTATTGATCATCAGTTCTCCATTGCGTCACTAGCTCACTAACGACCGATATCAGACTGAGTTACGATGGATGAAATATGTCCAAACCTGATGATCTAAAATATATGGGGCTGCCTGTCAGTCTCCAAAAGGCGGGTGTCGAAGACAAGATGGATTAAGCATACAGGATTTGTATGCCTGATCCTTTGGGCCACATGTATGAAACGGTATTGGTCTAAAACTCACTTTTTTCCCCATAGATTTCAACCGTTTCATACATGTGGCCCTTTGTTTTTATATGAGATACAACTTACCGAGGTGTCTTGCTGCAGGCAAGAACAGATTATTGTGGGGCAAACTAGCGCTCATCTGATTATAATTGAATGTTTATGGCCAGCTATAAGCTGCATTCAGTTCATAGTATTATGGCCTCGCACAGGAGTCGAATATTTAGTGCTGAAAACAGAATTTAATCCCATCAAGAAAAAGCCTGGTAACCTTTTACAAACAAAAACCTTCGGAAATATTTGCCTGATGGGGGTTGCATCTGTTTTTTACACAAAACATACAACTTTTGCCGGAAGCCATGTTCCAGGCATCTGAATGGATCCTTAAAGTTACCGATTACTCAGATGAAAGAAATCACTAAAAGTATAACTGCTTACGCTCATAAGAATTAAAAGCATAATGATGGGATATCATAGTAGGTAACCTAACCTTACATCCTCATCTTCATTTACCTGCTGCTTTAAATGACAGATAAGTAACTCGTCTGCCTTTTTAGGATATGTTCAAACGATGTATTTGCTAGGTGCACACCTGCACGTAATTGCGCTGCCATGCACAGAAAGTATGCCCCGCAAATATGGTAAAATCATAGCACTCATTGAGTGCTATGAAAACCCGGCATATTCCCCAGCATTATGTGCGCCCGTGAAAATTGGTGACATGTCACTTCTTTCGAGTGGGTGTGTCCCAGGTAAAATGAAAGTGATAGAAGGCTGGGCCGTAGTGCTGTTGAAAACACACGCTTGCCAGCATGTACTTTCAACAGCAGGCGTATTGCAATATGCCATGTGAACATATCCTTACACGTGCCTCTTGTTTTGTGGTTTGGTCTTTGCATTAAAGGGGTTTTTACTGTCATGTTAATGGCTTTAAACATGGAGACAAAGATAAATTAAGATTTTTACCAAACACATTGCTGTTCCGATTATGCTTCATTTCAGAATTAGAGCAGTTCTGATCTCTTACTTGTTTACACAAGCTTTCCTGGTTATTAACCACCTCTCTCTGCTCTTAAAGTGGTCTGGCTGGTTGATGGAGCTTGCTTCTCAGTCTCTGATTTTATCTTTCTACTGAGAAAATCTTCAACCCTTAGGGCTCATCCCCACGGCAGTGGACAAATACCGGTCGGATTATCCGTCCGGTATTTGTCCTGTTTTAGTGCCGTCCTCACGGCTGCCAGGGGACGGCTTTTCTCCACGATGAGCGAAGAAAGCCCTCCCCCTTCCCATTGCGATGTTCATAAACCGTCCGAAAACCGGATGGAAAAATGAACATGTTTGAAAAACCGCAAACCGTCTGCACGGGTTTTCCATAGCGGCCCAGTGTGTTAGTTTCTGGCTGGTTTTTCAGACGGTTTGAAAAACCGCAAACCGTCTGAAAAACCGGCCGCAAACCGGTGCCAGGGGGACATGGCCTTATAGTTTTTGACCTGGGAGCAGCCTTGTATGTGCCATTGTCTTTTGCAACCCTTTTATCAGTAACGTCCCTGTAACATTACAGGGACATTACTAAGAATATTTAGGAATAAGAGCTAGCAGAGCTGAAATGTCAGTCACTGCTGTAGACCTGCACAGGAAATCGGAGCTTGAAGAGGCTGTGAACAGTGAAAATAGCCAGATGGGACAACCCCTTTAAATTATCACAGTAGCAAGATATGCCTGAATAGTGAACAGAATGAAATGCAGCTGAAAACAGTGCAGCTTTTAGCACATAATGCACACACACAATTTTGGGCTCCCTAATTAGATTTCACAGAAGGGACTACCCTAATGATTTCCACCCATTTCATCAGGTGAAATAGAAATCCTGTAACTGTACATTGGAGATACAATTGCTATTGTTTACAGCACCTATATTCTATCAATGGAGAGGCAATTTCTCAGACTTATGCTGGAGTAGGATGCACTAAATTCCTTTGGTGCATTTATTGTTGTATATGTGCCTGAACAAAGCAAAATTAGAACAGCAATGTATTTGGTAATAATCTACTGCTTGTGTACACAAGTTACTCTAAGGGCCACATGTATTAAAAATGTCCAGGCAACCAATCAGAGCGCCCCTTTCATTTCATATAGTGTTCTGGAAAAATTAAAGGGGCGCTCTGATTGGTTGCTATGGGCAACAAAGTGAGTTTTAAAACTGCACAGTTTTCATACATGTGGCCCTAAGTTACTGACCACCTCCCTCAGCTCTCTCTCTGCTCTAATTGCTCCAAGCTGCTGTTTGACCCTGTTGAGTCACTTCTTGCTGAGTCTTATCTCTAGCAATGGAGCTTATTTTTCTAAGTTAATATTTTAACCCTTAGAACTCTATAGCCTTGTGTACTACAGTTTCTAAATCTCCAGCAGTCATCTCACTGTAACAAGCTCAGCAAAAAATTGCAGAGCTGATATGCTAATCACTGCTATAGACCCACCCACAGCCTGAACAAAAAGCATGAGTATGAAGCTGGATGTGGCTCTCAGAAACAGCATGTTGAGAAAACTCATTTAAGGGCCCAAAATTAACAAAAAAAATACAAATCAGACACTAGGTCTTAATTCCCAACATGTCAAGCATTGTTTTTCTACAAGCAGAAGCAAGTCATCTGCAACTACAATGATGAGGTTAAATCTGGTAAGGTCCATTAAAAAATTCCTGCAAACTGGGACTGGATGTCACTAGAATAAAGTCGGATAATGCTTGGTATTGTGCTATAGTGAGAAGGTCATGGGCGGACATATCTTTGGAGCAATCTGTGCAACTGCATATTGGTCCAGTAATTAAAGGGGCCTACTGCTGTCTTAAAGCAGCACACAGTATTATACAGTCTATTGAATTGCATGTAAGTACCTGAGCTAATGAATTTTATTGATCAGACTTACTCCCAATTTCTTAGAGAAACATTAGAGGGTGCTTGTGATGAGCTAATGGACAGCAATGGGCCCTTACACTGTTGTTACACTTTCTTCATCAGACTCTGGATGAGTTTGTTTTTTGTGTTCATTATTAGTATTACTGGTCACAAATCTATGGGGCCCTTGCTTGATAGCTTCTACACATATACAATTCTTAAACTGTACTGAGGTGAAGTCTATATAAAACCTGTCATGTAAATGAAGAAAATAATATATCTCTTTGTTTGCACCGCCTATTTCCTTTCCAATCGATGTAACTGCTGGTATCCGATCCGTAAACTTGTTCTGTCCATGAGCTGATCACTTAGTAGTGACCAGGCTTCCATCCTGTGCTCATGCACCAGCTGACAGTAAGCGCCCTCTGCTCGCCTCCTCTGCTCAACAGTACGGGATTATATGGGCACAGAGACGCCCTTTGTTCTGTCAGGAAAACAGTGCTCCGTCAGCATGTACTGAACGATGCCAAATCCCAGTGACACCACAAAAGCACAATGAAACAGAGTCAAAAGAGCAAGCCAACGGGCACAGGAAAAAAAAAAGGGTCAAAGCAGAATGAAATAACATCACCAGCCATCAGGATACAGTCCAAAGCCTAAATTTCCTCAAATCGACCTGAGACTAGACTTCCCAAGAATAAACGCCCTCTCGTGGGACCTACAGTTACTAAAACGTCATCTACATAAAAGGACAGATTCCTGGCTGCTGATTTACAAATAAGCCACTGCTATTACACTGTGGAAAGAAAATCTGTAAGTGATGAAGCCTCATAAATGTCTGCATCCTGAATTTGGAGCACAGAAATAGTTCCACTTTATTACCAAACTACAAAGCTTCATTAAGGGGTTACATAGTTAAATAGCTTGTAAGACCAAAAAAAGACAGATGTCCATCCAATTCAGCCTATTGTGCTATAGTGCTGATCCAGAGAAAGGCAAAACTCTCCATGAAGTAGAAGCCAATTGTCCTCATTTTAGGGAAAAAAATCCTTCCCGACTCTGATCTGGTAATCAGAATAAATCCGTGGATCAACGACCCTACTCTAGAATCCTAGTCACTATAACTTGTTATATTATAACACTCCAGAAATGGATCCAGACCCTTTTTGAACTCCTTTTATGAATTCACCATGACAAATTCCACAGTCTCACCGCTCTTACAGTAAAGAATCCCTTTCTATGTTTATGTAGAAACTTTCGTTCCTCAAGACGTAGAGGATGCCCCCTCGTTCTAGATACAGTCCTGGGTATAAATAGGTCTTGGGAGTGATCTCTATATTGAACTTTGATATATTTGTGCAGGTTTATTATGTCCCCCCGAAGCCGTCTTTTCTCTAAACGAAATAACCCTAATCTTGCTAATCTTTCTGGGTACTGTAGTCCTCCCAGTCCTTTTATTATTTTTGTTGCCCACCTTTGTACCTGTTCAAGCTCTACAATGTCTTTCCCGTGAACTGGTTCCCAATACTATACACTATAATCCATGTGTGATCTGACCAGTGACTTGTATAATGGGGGTGATGTTCTCATCATGTGCATCTATGCCCCTTTTGATACACCCCATGTTCTCCATCTTATTTTTTTATTAGGATACTGCTGCTTTTTAAAAATAGAAAAAAAAAACTTACCCACCACTCCTCCCACCTGACCCTTCATCAGTTTTCTGTTCCAATCTTGGATAGTCATTGATGCTGCTGATTGGCTGCAGCGGTCACATGCCGTTGACTGACATCACCATTTGGAGCAATTAATTCAGAATGGAAATGTTAGCCAACGACACGTGACTGCTGCAGCCAGTCAGTGGCAGCAGTGCTGACCATCCAAGATCAGAACAGAAGACTGGTGAAGGGTGAGTATGGCGCAGACCTGGATACTAGGTGAGAGGAGAGGTGAGTATAAGTTTTATTTTTATTGTTAAAAGGCAGCAGTATTTTTAGGAACTAAAAAAATACTGAATACTATTCAGCAACAGGAAGAAAAACGACTGTGCATGGGGAGTTGCTCCTATCCTATCTCCTGTCTATTGACTTTTCTATCCATGAGGTTGTCTGGGAGCTTTATCTCTTACATATCCTTGTATGCATGTATTTTTGGGATGCTTTCCTTATTCTTTAAACATCTTATTTTTATAGTACCACTTCCCAAATATAGTAGAAGATTGTGTTGGAAATGTTATGTTGGGGTTACAAAGCACACAAAAGAATATTCTGAAATACAAAGCTAATCAATAGATATGTGAGAATTCAAGCAAGCCACCAGACTGTGTCCCCTGTCCACACATAAATCCATAAAACAGCAAGGAGCTGGCATCCAAGGAACTTTAAATCAAACAAATTCTTATTATTCTAACATCTATCCAAATATGACCTATTGCCCATTCCTTTAGGGAGATATTTTCTTTCTATAGAAATATTAGGAAAAGTTTCCTCTTTGTATTGTGGGAACATCCAATCAAATTTTGATCATAAAAGATGTATGGGGGGGGAAGGTCTCCCCAATGGGATGTAAAAAGGGCGAAGATGCTGAAACAGTAAGTTATATGATTGCCTGACAGAAATTTTGATTATGTCTCCTTCCGTATTATGTTTTCTTGGGACACAATAATGACCTGATATACACCTGTTTTCTATAAAATATATATGGGCAGCAGAACTGCTTTCCAACTTAATATTGTCAATTTCTTAAAGGGGTTTTGCCACAAACTCATTTCATACCTGCTCTATCCCCCTTTAGCTTTCGGTGTGCTCAAAATGGGGAGGTTTGATTTGTTTGAACTGCATACCATGTGACCCCGAAGGCTGACATCACCATGCCTTTCCCTACAGTGTGCTCACTCTAGTCAAACAAAGGTCTATTTATATAAGGAGCTGTGAGTAGTTACAAAGTAGCTCAGTGGTTAGAGCTTCTGTCTTTCAGTATAAGGGTTCTAGGTTCAAAACCCTGCAGGAGCCAAATCTAAAGATGTTTATTGTCTCAGTGCACATACCTGAATGAGTTTTCTTTTTATTTATTTGCACTGTTTGACTAATTACTAAGGAGTACAGGAGTAGAATGAGAAAGGTGGTATCTGAGCATATGTGGCCAGGACTGAGTAGCTGTCGTCACTGGTCATATCCCCTGGAGACAAGCTGTACACTATGGATCACTAAGGTAGCAGCTAAAACAAAAATGCTATAGAATTTTTAATAATGATGAAAGGTGAAAATGCTTATTATTTAATTTGCAAGCTTCCCACGTCAATTTTACTTAGTGGCAAAACCCCTTTAACAATCCTGACCACTATGGCTATTCTTTCTGCTATTTTTGCATAAAATTTGCCTACATGGAAATAAATATAGACAAATTTCAATATAAATAAATGTTTTTATCATCTACCTCCGAGCACTGCACATGACACTTACTGGTTGTGTTTCCAGACATTTGGATGATGCATTTTGAATCTTTTCCAATTTCACGTGAGTTGAATGGCCGCACTCTGACTGCGACCTTCACCGATGCTCCCGCCATTTCCTGCAAAATAGAAAAAGAGCTTGATTCATATTTTACAGCAAACTGTGACGCTACTGCCTGTAAAAGCCACATACGTAAGGACATATAGATTAGACCCAATGGCTACACACATCTCTCCTTTACATTTAGACAGTGCTGTGTGATCATGACGTCTTCCGTCGTCTAAGGAGCTGACATTGTTACAGACAAGCAGATGGAGGCTCAGCATATCAATTATTCATGTTATATGTGAAGCCGGTGAAGATGCATAGCAGTGGAAAGATGGAGCACATAGGCAGGCGTATCCATTGTAAAAATGGAATATAAAGCGTGCTATATTTAGTAACACATTGTGCTATTGTTCACATCTAGAAATAACAGGCCTCACAGATTTTGTCTTTCATTTAAAAGGCAGCAGAGTTGCAGCTTCACAATATTTTATTTTAAACAGAGATTGTCATTATTTATATTGCTTCCTGACCCCACTGGGGCTCACAGTCTGAATTCACGATTAACGGGATAGGTGGGGGAAAAAAAAGTAAATGCATGCAACCACAGAAAAAACATACAAACTCCATGCAGATGTTGTCTTTGGTGGGATATGAACCCAGGACCCCAGTGCTGCACAGTAACAGTACCAACCACTGAGCCACCAAATATTGCTTCGTGCTACATATCTATTAAGCCTATGATGCCAGAAATTTCTAGCTAAAAATTGCAACTTGTGACTTGTTAAATAAATCCATTGATTGGGTTGAGGCAAATTTCTAAAATGCTTAATATTATTTTGATAATTTGCTCAAAGCATCGTCACTTTAAAGAGAACCTGTCACATAGACATGCTCCCCTTTCTGGGGGCAGCACAAGCTAGTGACAGGCATACTGTTTCCAGCGCTGTGTCCCTTATTCTGTAAGATATTGTAGTTTTAGAGCATTTACTGCTCAAATCTGCAGTTTTCAGCCAGAAAAGAGTCATTTAAAGAGTCAAATTTTTCAAACCCCACCCACCTAAGGCTACCCCCGCCCACCTCACAACTGATAAACCTATTACTTTGAATAGGTAGAAACATGTGAATAACTGTCAGTGGGCGGGGCTAGCCTTGGGTGGGTGGGGCTAACACCTGCTTATGAATAAGATTTGAGCATTAAATGCAGTAAAACTGCTGCATCTTACAGAATAAGGGGCATAGCGCTGGAAACAGCAGGTCTGACACTAGCTTGTGCTGTCCTCAGCCAGGGGGGCATAATCTATGTGACAGGTTCCCTTTAAGAACATATGAATATACACCAGCACTCCAATATGTGAAGAAGAAGTGTATTTATTATCAAAGTAGCCAGAATTATGCCAGATTACTGCAAAATAATAGATATGACAAAGGTAGGAGATCAGATTACAGCACAAAATTAGAACATATGTATTATGGAAGGGTTAGAAGCAGATGTTCATGTGACGTTTGTTGTCTTGCCATTACACTGCTCACTTTCCTTCTATTTCTCCCTTCCAGCCCTCTTCCTCGCTGTTTGTTCCACCAGGTATTATATATTCCCCATACCATACATTATTCTGCCTCTGTGTATGTTTCCAACTCATTGTCTCCCATTATTCCTCTTCTCCAGCTTATATAATTTTGCTGCTTTTCCGCTGCTGACTTTGTCCCTCCTTCCCCACACTGCTCATCACAGGTGACCTCCTCTACTCCATGTTCATAGCTCATCATTTCTCCTACCCTTACACCTAGCCGCTGTCAGTTTCATACTTCCTCTTTTACTCCGCAACTTTTCCCCTAGCTCCTTCTTCATTCCTGTCTGTCCCCCTCCTTCTCATCCTCTCCCCCATCTTGTCCTCCCCCACTCTCTTCCTTTTTCACCACCCTCCTTTTTTGCCCTCTCCCATTTCTCTTCCCCCTTTTCTCTATTTTCATTGTTATCCTTATCTTTTACTGCCATTTATTGTACCATATACTTACTGCCATTATGCTTCATTTATAGATATGGTTTGAAAAAGGCCTGCCGGCCAAATCGTCACATGAACATCTGCATCTAACCCTCCCATGATACCTATGTTCTAATTTTGTGCAGAAATCTGATCCCCTACCATTGTCATATCTATTATTTTGGCGTAATGTGGCATAATTCTGTCCACTTTGTTAATAAATACACTTCTTCACATATTGGAGTGCCGGTGTATATTCATGTACTCTATTGTACACCCGAGCACACCAATTTCCCCCCCCCCTTGGTGTCCATGACATATATATATATATATATATATATATATATATATATATATATATATATATATATATACACTCACTGGCCACTTTATTAGGTACACCTGTCCAACTGCTCGTTAACACTTAATTTCTAATCAGCCAATCACATGGCGGCAACTCAGTGCATTTAGGCATGTAGACATGGTCAAGACAATCTCCTGCAGTTCAAACCGAGCATCAGTATGGGGAAGAAAGGTGATTTGAGTGCCTTTGAACGTGGCATGGTTGTTGGTGCCAGAATGGCTGGTCTGAGTATTTCAGAAACTGCTGATCTCCTGGGATTTTCACGCACAACCATCTCTAGGGTTTACAGAGAATGGTCCGAAAAAGAAAAAACATCCAGTGAGCGGCAGTCCTGTGGGCGGAAATGCCTTGTTGATGCCAGAGGTCAAAGGAGAATGGGCAGACTGGTTCGAGCTGATAGAAAGGCAACAGTGACTCAAATAGCCACCCGTTACAACCAAGGTAGGCAGAAGAGCATCTCTGAACGCACTAGTACGGCGAACTTTGAGGCAATGGGCTACAGCAGCAGAAGGACCACACCGGGTGCGCTCCTTTCAGCTAAGAACAGGAAACTGAGGCTCCAATTTGCCCCAAACTCATCGAATTGGACAGTAGAAGATTGGAAAAACGTTGCCTGGTCTGATGAGTCTCGATTTCTGCTGCGAAATTCGGATGGTAGGGTCAGAATTTGGCGTCAACAACATGAAAGCATGGATCCATCCTGCCTTGTATCAACGGTTCAGGCTGGTGGTGGTGGTGTCATGGTGTGGGGAATATTTTCTTGGCACTCTTTGGGCCCCTTGGTACCAATTGAGCATCGTTGCAACACCTTGTTGAATCTATGCCACGAAGAATTGATGCATTCTGAAGCAAAAGGGGGTCAACCCGATTCTAGCATGGTGTACCTAATAAAGTGGCCGGTGAGTGTGTATTAAATTATATATTATATATATATATATATATATATAATATATACAGCTCTGGAAAAAATTAAGAGACCACTGCACAGTTTTCTAAAGCTCAGCATCTGTACATGTCTGACAGCCGTTCCATTCCAGTGTCAGTTGAATTCCAACCAAAGTCCACCTCATCCTACTGAATGTACTTCTGATTAGGTGATCACCTGAACCAAATCTTATTTCATGAAGGAAAGTATAAAAGACACTGCTGTGGTCTTCACAATCCTCTTGTAATAGGACAAGCTGGATGGCAAAACAAGTGCTAGGAATAGGCCAAAAGGAATTTTAATGAAAAAATAATGGTTATTCCACCAAATATGGATTTCTGAACCCTTCCTGACTTAAAACATTAGTCTTATTGTTTCTAAATAAATATGAACTTGCTTTCTTTGCATTATTTGAGGTCTGACAGCACTGCTGCTTTTTTGTTATTTTAAAGATTTCTCATTTACTGCAAACAAATCCAACATTTTTTGCTTAGAATTTCGGAAACATGTTGTTAATAGTTTATATAATAAAATAACAATGTACATTTTCCACAAAAATACATACCATTGAAGAGAAAAATCTGAGAAACTGAAAATTTTTGCAGTTGTCGCTTAATTTTTTCCAGAGCTGTATATATAAGTCATGATTCTCCTCCAAAAATGTATATCTGCTAGTGCACCTGTATAACCTTACCATCTCCAGAGATATTTCTGTTTTTCCAAAGTTATATATATCTACAGATGTTTACATGCTATAAACATTTGACTGAAATTTATAATGGATTCACGCTATTATGAATGAGGATAGTCTGAATGACATTTTACACTCATTTGGAAGGACCATGATCAGAATAACAATGAATGTATTTATTTAGCATTATGAGTGACTATAAAAGTCAACTTTATAGGTGTCCTGCTGACAGGGCTGCCAATAGAGCAGTACTACTGTCAGGGGCCCTAATCAAAAAGGGGCCACTGATATGATAAAAAATAGGAACTAGTAATGGGTGGAGGCCCCATTCGACTTGGCTGTATGGGGTCCTGGAATGGTCAATAGATGACTGATGGCAGCACTGCCTGCTGATGATCATATATCCATGTACTATGCAGAGTTTACATATGGAACAATATGGCCAGTCAAAAGTCAAGATCCACTTGATGAACCTACGTTGTATGTAATACTGACACCATCTTACAATTCTGTAAAAAGAATAATTTGAAGTCTGTTATAAATAATTGGGTGCCACACATCAGGGTCGCCAACCCTATTGTTTCCTTTTTCTGGACAACTTATCAAAAACTATAGAGAGCCTACGTTTTAATGGCTCTATTTGAAAACCATAACGAGCGTTGTGTTTTGGGGTAAGGTCAAAGTCAACTTTGACTAAACTATAAGCACTTCAGTTCAGGTCAACCTGAATCCATTTTTGGCAATATTTATTCCCTTCCACCCCCCGAAAAAAAAGGGGTCCGTAACTGTAACCTTAAACCTTAATTGGGGTTAGAGTTTTTACTGGTCTTGACTGGGGTAACTTACCTGTTCCCTGGCACCTTTGGTCCTGCAGTGCTGTTGCTCTAACATCACTTCCATCTGATATCACTTCTATACGAACACCACATTAAGGTCACTTGGAGAAGCATCAGACTAAATTGATTTCAAAGCAATAGAGCTGTGAGACCATAAAGGGGTGCTCTCACCATGCTGTTTCACAGAGCCTGCTCTTCACAGCCTGTTTTAGGCTCACACTTATTGGTTAGGCTGTTTGTTGGTCTAGAGCAGTGATTGGCATATCAGCTCTGCTGTCCCTAACTCATCACTTTATAGTGACATGAGTGCAGGAGGTTTGTAAACTGTAGTGCACAAGGCTACAGAGCTCTAAAGGGTTATAGATTGTCAGTAACAAAGATAAATAAGCGCCTGCGCTGGAGATAACACTCAGCAGGGAGTGATGCCACCATGGTTTGACAGGGCTGCTGGAGCAATGAGAGCAGAGATAGATGGTAACCTAGGGAAGTTTGTGTAAACAAGCAGGAGATAAAATCTCCTCTATCTACTAAACAAAGATAAATCAGAACAACAATGTATTTGGTTATAGTTTGGTTATTTACCTTTGCCTATATGCTTAAAGCCAATCATTGTGGTGAAAAAAAACCTTTAAGTGAACAGGTAATTTAACACATTCAAAACCAGTAAAAAGCCCAAACTCTAACCTTAGAACTAGGGCCAGGTTTAGGCTTATGGTCAGTTTGAAAAAAAAATGTGGGCTCTGGAGATCTCAGACCTAATTTTTTTTCACAAGTTTGGTTGAACAAGCAACGCTTCGAACTAAGACAGATTCGCGCAACACAAACCATAACAAATCATAATGATTATAAGTAATATATGTCTGTAGAGGAGAATAATGATATATACTCACTAGCAGCACTTACTATGAAGTGTAAACGTAGGTATGATGAGTTGCACGAGTTTCTGTATCCTCCAAAAATGACAGAAGCATTCACTTTTTTTTTAAAGAAAAAGGTGCACAATAGTTACAGACGATCCATTTGTGTGGACAGTTTGCAACTGTATTAGATATACCGTCATGGTATCATGTTGGTGCTATTGATTTCTATCTGTGTATTTTGTTTTTTCTAATAGTTTAGCACATTTTTTGTATATACTATTGGTGATGATCCCCTGATAGGTGTTGTTACCTCCCCACAGTCTTTTGCCCCTTATATTTTATAAGTATGGTTTTAAGACTCATTAACAAATTTTCGCATTATTAACTTAGGTAGTGTTTTCTGTGCACTCAATATAAATGAATCATCAAGGCTTATATAGTTTTATATATCTCTTCAAATATTAACAAGCTTACTGAACAATAAATATAGTAGAAAACTGTAACAAATTTTTTTAAAAACCTGGTGGTACGGCAACTTAGATTAGTCCCTTTCACATCCACAGAAGTTCTTTAACAAGTCCTCAAGCATTTTCTTAGTACTTCATTCAGAGCTGAGTAATCAGGACTGATATAAATTGCCGTACCACCAGATTGTGGTAGATTGTGGTCATAAAGAATGTTAATGGCCAGTAAGGGTATTTTCACACGGCGTAATTGCGGCGCGCATCTCGCCGTGTATAAAGCGCAAATACGCGGAAGGATGCACGCCGCAATTATGGTAATCCATAGCTCTCATAGAGAACTATGGATTACGCCTCATCCCCTCGCGCGTACAATGCGATTGTCTTTTACGCGCTGGGAGATAAGTGACATGTCAATTACTCGTGGCGATTACGTGCCGCGAGTAATGCATGTCTGTGGGGCCAGCAGGCTCCGAGCCCCCCCGTGCTTCTGGAGTACGCGCTGATCCCAAATCACCCGGCGTATTGTACTGTACACGCCGCAATTACGCCATGTGAACATAGCCTAACATTTAAAGGGATTTTCCCAGCTGGCTGTTTTACATAGCCTGCTCTTCACAGCCAGCTTCAGGCTCCCACTTCCTGTTCAGGTTGTGGATGGTTCTACAGCAGTGACTGACATTTCAGCTCTGCTATTCCTAGCTGAGCCTGTTAGAGGGACATTGGTGATAGAAGGGATGTTACAACAGGGCAGGAGAATACAGAGCCGTAAAGGGTTAAAGTTTGTCAGTAAGAAAGATAAACACAACTGGGAGTCACATCACCACCACTAGGGCTGCTAGAGCAGTGAGTTGGGGCCACTAACCTAGGTAAGCTTGTGTACACAAGCAGAAGATGAGATCTGCTCTAACTCTGAAATAGAGCAAAATCAGAACAGCAATGGGTTTGTACATGTTTAAAACTAATCAATGTGGTGGGAATACCCCTTCAAGTTATATTAGCTTTTTAAAGATAGCAATATTTTTCAAATTAAGCATCTTTTACAATACAAGGTATAGTTGCAGATAGTTGCATTGTAGGAATTGTCCTATTTGGATAACCTGCTCTTTAACTGAGGACTTGCTGAGCTGATTGCCATGGCTCTGGTAGCTGAAACCTCTGATTAGCTATCATGGCCAGCGGCAATGGCTATCGGCAGCAGATTTCCAGTAGGGCATGTGGACAGGAGCTGTCTCATAAGGTTCCAAGTTTGATATTTATTTATGGCATGTCCACAGGTAACAGCTGACAGTCCGTCACATATTCTACCCCTTTTGCATCAAAGCGGGGGACCGTAACAACCAGTTCAACAAGGAGAAAACATTGGAATTTCGTCTTGGAATAGCAAACAGCCCTTTAAAAGCAATAAACAGTGACTTTATTTAACCGGACAATGCTTTTCACACAAACACATATTGTGCTTACTCAGGTCCATGTGACTGTTAGATGCATGACCCTTCTCTGATACCTGCACCTATGTCGAGAACGCAGAGGTTGCCAATCCCACCACACCTCTTGTTCTGAATATACGGTAGTGGGTTTCAGAGATAGTATCCTGTGGATTTGCCATAAATGTCTGAATTAAAGAGGTTGTCTGGGACTTACAAAAGCTCATTGGTCTGCTGGGGTATGGTTAGAAGTAGAAAAAAAAAGAAGTATACTCACCTGCGTGACGCTCCTGTTCTGTCACAGTGGCTGTCCCATACATCCCGGCTGCACAGTGAACGTCCATCATTCATGTGCTATGTGCAGCCAATCACACGCAACAACGTCACTTACATGTGAACGCTCTGGCCTGTGATTGGCTGCACATAGCACGTGAACGATGGATGTTCACTGTGCAGCCAGGATGTATGGGACAGCCCCTGTGACAGAATGGAAGCGTCACGCATGTGAGTACGCTTCTTTTTTCTATTTCTAATCATACTCCCAAGGACTAACAAGCTTTTGTAAGTCCCTGACAACCCCTTTAAGGTACCCCTTTAAGAAGACAGTCTCTTAAAGAGACAGATGTACAGAGTGCCTAACAAAAAGGACACAATAATCTAAACTCAGCCTAAATGTTTACTAAATTACCAGCCAGTTTGTGATAGATTGAAGGTGACTGTAACCCAGTAAGGCTCTTTCATAAACCTGGGCCAGAAGCTTTACTTAGATCATATTTCAAGGTGTGTGAATCTGCTGAGACAACATCACCTGCTTGCCAAAACTCCCCACATCTCTGGGGTGAGACCTCTCTGGACCAGATCCAGCAGCACTTAGAATGCTGTTTTTTTTTTCCATCACACAGATATATTAGGACATTATAGCTTCAGTTTACAGTCACCATATATAAAAGTTTATTCACATTAAAATTCTGTGAATTTCTTTACAGTGATTTATAGGATACAGGGGCCCCTCAGCATGCAATATCAGTGGTTCCAGGATGACATTTTATGTTGAAACCATAACTCTATAGAAAACAGGTAACGGATTCTGAAGCCCCAAAATATCACCCAACATAATGGAAAATGAGGATTAAAGAAAATGAAGCAGAAATCGAATACAGATAAAGCAAGTCCTTATATGTAACAGCCAGATAGAGCTGCTGGAAGCTGGAAATCACTTTCTATGATGAGGACAGGAGCTTCTTAGTCTCATATACTTTAAATACAATGTACCAGAAAAAGAGAATGGGGGGCCCTCACCTGGTGCCCAAAGGAGCCACTCATTCTGATACATAAACAAACCAAACAATAGTCCAAAATTGCTCCACAGGATAGGCCCTTTTAAATTAAGACCCCCTTTAATATTGAATACCACTCTCCTAAAGCATGATTAAACATTACAAAGAAACACTAGAGAGTAAATGGTATAAAAGTATCAATTTTATTATAATCATATTAAAATATAAAAAAAAGAAATATATAGAATGAGTACATAGAAGATCCGGTATATAATAGGTCTAACATAGGTCACTTTATAATGTAAATATGATGTAATTATAATAAAGAAAACATTGGGATTAGTATATCTAATAGAACATCCCCAGCCACATTGTACCATATATAATAGGTCAGTAATATTCAGGTAAAGCCACAGGGCTGACAGGGATTTAATCGCCTCAAAAAAGCCGTTATAGAACCCAATGAATCTTACCAGTGAGCTACTATGTAGATCTTTAACCTCAATTAGATCCCAAGATAGTCATCTATGTTTGAGACAAAACAATGAGGGTTATATGGCTGCTCAGGCTACTGGTTCCTCATATCAGAAAAAGAAGAAAAATGCTTCAGGACGCAGTAGAGCTCCTCCTCCTCAGGAAATGAATTCATCAACAAGGAGCAGAATGAAGGTGATCAATTTATCCCCACATGTTTTATCTGATACTCAAAAAGAGGTGTTGAGTTTGGGACTTACTTTTTCACCTTCTAATTCTTAATTCTAATAAAAAATTTTACAGCCCTAAAAGACCTTCATTTGTTTGCGAGAAAATTGATCCTTAAAAAATTACATGCAAACAAACAAAACCATGATGTGTTGTTAAAGGGGTTGTCTCGCTACAATGATTGGGTTTTAATTAAAAGATCTTTAAAAAACAAGCAGCTTTGCAATATATGTTCATTACAAATGTCCTACTGATTTTGAGCTAGCCCTGTTAGTATTACTACATCAGCTTCTCAAATCTCTATAGTAGCCGACCTGTTGATCCTTATCTTACTGGCTGTCAGGTCTGAATGACTCATCACCTTTGAAGACAGGTCGGAGCAGAGAGCCCCTCCCGCACAGAATGCTTCTGTAGTAGAGGGAGGGGGGAGGGAGGACTCTGGCGTCTGTGTCCGAGCTGCCTGGATTAACCCTGTGTGTGCCTGCTTCCTCCTGCTCTCTACACAGATAGATGTGACAGCAGTGACCCTGTCTGTTACTATAATCATGATATGTCTTTGGAACTGTGACTATACTAATACTGTACAGATCAGGGGGCATGTGAATACTTTATGCTCTCCTGTATTAGTGAGACATTCTGAGTATAGTAACACTGCCCTTGTTGTTGCTGGAGATGTGGAGACTTGTAAGCTAAGCAGGGGATATAGGAACACATGCATCCCCTCTGCTCTATTAGCACACAGCTTCATATTCCTCTCTACACTCCTAGATCAGCCCTCTCCTGCAACAGACCTAGGCAGGCACACACAGGGTGAACTCTGAGAGCAAACCCCCTCCCCCCCCCTGTATAGAAGTTACGTAGCTGCCTGTGTGCTGATGGGAGGGGGGAGAGGGAGCAGAACAGACAGACAAGCTAGCACGCCCCTCAGTTCAACTTACCAGGGACACTGACAGGCTGAAAGCTCGTAATGAGACAACTCCTTTAACTGAGGAGGAGAAAAATGCCGTCTCTATATTGGAGGATTTAATGTCTGGGCAAAATGAACCAATATCAGGTAATTTTCCATCATATCTCTGTTCTAGATCTTCTAGGTTTCCCCCCTTGTCTCTATGTCCACAAATTGAAATCTTTGTGAGGTTGGTTTGGAGATATGAAAAAAACTATCCACTTGGTGTGGTGGAGATAATCTCACGAAAGCACAGAGAAAAGCATTAGGAGAACTGCAATCAATGAATGATGTGGTATTCAAACAAGCAGACAAGGGGGGAAACACAGTGATCTGGCCAGTAGACAGCTATGAGCAAGAGGCATCACGTCAGTTAAGAGACAGACAAACATATAAAAAAATATCATTCAATCCGACTGATGGCTTTTCCAAGGAATTTATGCTGCTAGTGGAAAAGGCATTCCAACAAGGGATTATCCCCAAAAAGGTATATGATTATTTGATAGTCAGATTTCCAAAAATTCCAACATTGTATCTCTTGCCAAAAATCCACAAGGATCCCGTCAATCCGCCGGGACGTCCAATTGTGTCAGGAATGGGAGGATTATGTGATCCTGCTTGTAGATTCATTGATCATTATCTAAAACCTCTGGTTGAACTTTTGCCTTCCTATGTGCGAGACACCACGGACGTCCTAAAGCGGATTGACGGGATCTTTGTTGAACCTGGAGTATTTCTGGTAACTGCGGACGTTGAGTCCCTGTACACTAGCATCAGGCACCATGATGGATTATTAGCAGCGGAGTTCTTTCTCAAAACAAGTGGCTTAGAGCCTAATTTGTGCCAGCTTAGTTTGGATCTTCTCAAGTTTATACTTACCCACCATGCTTTTGTTTTCAGAGACTCCTTTTATGTTCAGTGCCAGGGAACGGCCATGGGAGCAGCATGTGCTCCGGCATACTGAAATTTGTTTTTGGTTATTGGGAGAGGCAGGTTTTTTCAGGATGATGTTTCAGGTGTGGTTGAACGGGTTCAATGTTAGCTGAGGTACATCGATGACGTGATATTTTTATGACATGGCTCGATGCCTCAGCTAACAGAATTCATGGAAAAGTTAAATGATAACCAATATGATATCAAATTAACGTATAAAGTGGATATGAGACGCCTCGAATTCTTGGGCATTTCGATAGAAGTAGATGAGATACATCAGTAAATAGCCTTTTACATGCATCATCCTTCTATAACCCATCTACAATTAAGGCCATCCCAGTTGGACAATTTTTACGAATGCATTGCATTTGTTCATCTGATTCCAGTTTTGAAATTCAAGCATTGGATTTGAAGGAATGGTTTGTTGAAAGGGGATATAGTAATAGGAACGTTAAGATACTGGATCTTCTATGTACTCATTCTATATTCTTTTTTTCTACATTTTAATATGATTATAATAAAATTGATACTTTTATACCATTTACTCTCTAGTGTTTCTTTGTAATGTTTAATCATCCTGGTACATGTGAAGAGCAGTACAGGATATGTAGTAGCGCAGTGTACTGTAAAGAGGCACTATGAGACCTCCAATCATTGCATGCACCTCACTAATAAAGATGTTTTACAAGTAAAATGTTGAAGATAATTGGTTGAATTTTCCAATCAATCACATGTGCCGTAGATCAGCAGTGTCTGCGACTTTGTATGGAGAGTGTGGTTTCCAGATACAATGTCCCAGGAAAGACTATTGTAAGGTGAAAATATTGTATTCTGAGGCCATTGTATATTGAGGGAGCACTGTACAGCAGAATTTCATCGAACTGAAATATAGCACTGGCCATAATTTCTGACAGTAGACTTTGGATGTTTGTAGACCATTAATGCCTGCAGTATCTAGGCAATTTACCAGGAATTGGATAGTCTAAGCATGACTACCCGCTGGACTTGAATCAACCATAGGACACATATTACATGTCATTTTGAAATAGGTACCTTATAGTTTGGATTACTGGACAACTTGTCATTAGACCATTATTTTAAAAAATAGCCATATTTTACATCTAGGTCACCTACCAAGCCACATCCATACTACCATAGTAAATGAATGAAAATGGACTGTAGAATTCACATGACAGAGCAGCTTTTCACCAAGAGCAAGGAGAAGCACAAGTATTGATTTGTTACTGAAATATAACTTCAGCGCTGCAGATATAGTTTTTCTCTCCTAATCACCTCAGTCACAATGATTTGTCATTCTTGCTACAAAATGGAAACTACTGGATGATAAACTATTCATCAGTAGCTGCAAAACACAAAGGATTCCTAAGTACATAAAGCAAGAAAGATTTTTGCCAGATGAGGCTGATTACATTGTGTTCAGAAAATACCTTTCACCAGAACAAGTCCCTGCAGATTAAGAAACTGCCAACAAACAATTGGGTTCTAGTGCTTCAAAGTGCCGACTGGTGGGCTGGAAACTCAAGTCAGTATGAGACACATGTCATGATTGCCTTGATAATGAATAATAATAATCTTTATTTACATAGCACCAACATATTCTGCGGCACTTTACAATGTAGAGGATACAAGTACAGATAAAAAAAACTAAACGTTACATAGTAAAAAGCTATTTACAGATCAGACATAAGGACTGAGGGCCCGGTTCGCAAGAGCTTACATTCTATGTGGGATTAGGAGTGAGACAAAAGGTGGGAAGTGCTTGGTTTACACATTGGTCCAGTTTGATAAATAGTAGGTAGTTTACATACAAGAAGATAAAACTGAAACCCAAACAGTACATCTATATACAGACAATTGCCTGTGAGTGACCAAGTGCAGGGAGTGACAGAAGTGTGTGACAGCGAGGTTAGCAATTAGGGATCTTGGTAGGCCTGCCTAACAAGAAGTAGTCTCAAGGCACACTAAAAACTCTAAGTTTGCCTGATCGTACAGAGTGGCATGTACCAGAGAACTGGTGCGGCATGTGCGAAATTTTGGAAACGAGCATAGGAGGTTCAGATGATTGAAGCATTTAGTTGAAGATCATCTGCAGAGCAGAGAGACCGGTTAGGTGGTAGACAGAGATGAAGGAGGAGATACCTGGGAGTGGGTGCAGCACTGTGGAGAGCTTTATGGGTGAGAGTGATGTTGTATTCTACACTGAATGGGCAACCAGTCCCAGTGATGGCATGGGTAGGGGCATCGAGTATAGCGGGCGGGAAAAGAAGTGAGCCTGGCTGCTGCATTCAGGATGGACTAGAGAGGGAAGAGTTTCCAGAGCGGGAGACCGATAAGCAATGCCTTACATTGTTAGCAGACAATACTATACATATTACAACAATCCGGACTGTAAACTTAGCACATTAGTGTAACTTCAGTGAAAAACTTAAGGCCACATGTATGAAAACTGTCTAGGTCTAAAATTCACTTTGTTGCCCATAGCAACCAAACAGAGCGCCCCTCTCATTTCTCCAGAGCGCTATACGAAATGAAAGGGGCACTCTGGTTGCTATGGGCAACAAAGTGATTTCTAGACGTAGACAGTTTTCATGTATATGGCCCTTAGTATTTGGGTACATTTATTTGCGATAACCAGCACAGGCTTCTCCTGCAACCTGAAACAGGACAGTGAGAGATTCATTAGAAACACTCATTTAGGGCATATACTGTAACTGGCTAAGCAGTCAAAGGAACATGTATTCATAAACAGATCTTCCTCTCTGTAACAACCTATTATTCAATTGCAGATGTACACCTGACATCTGTACACCCTGAATTCATTGTCATACTTATCTATTGGCCAGAGGTAATTAAAAAATATCTGTAATTAAATAAAATTATGCCTTGAACCTTGTCCAAATTTGTCCCAGATACATAGTGTGCCGTAAATATTCATTGGGTGGCTCCCCTCTGAGAGAATTCAGATTATACACTTGACCTATCATACCCATCTTGTAAATATTAGGATATACACATCTAATTCCATAGACCTAATCGAGTCAAGCAGAGTAGAGGCCCACTGCCAATACTAATGAACTACTGACGAATGATGGATAGGACCACATTTTTCGGAACCATTTATAACTCTATGGTTGGTCATATTAATATGCATGAAAATCACCTTTGCTGTGTTCTCACTACATAACTGCACACCCAAAGTTACATTAAGGTCCATATAAGGTATATATATTATATACAGGACAAATAATTCTCCACTTTGGTAAAGCTAGATAAAAGAACAAAACACAGCTATTCTGTGCTACATTGTGTGACAGAGTGATGGACTGGTCATAGAAGGAGTGTATATCTGCCCAAGATTCCTACTGTCTGTCAGGTAAAAAGCAACCAGGAAATACTGTAGAAGTGTCAGAGATCTAAAGATCTCTATGTGTAGGGTTTATGTAAAACCCATTGGCATAGGCTGGTTTGCTGGAGTGGGGATAGCGAGGATGGGCCCCCACTCCACCTGGACAGTCCAGGTCTTGGGCTGTCATATAAGCCAAGGTGTGTTCGCCTCATAAAAGGCCAGAACTGCAGACATACTCTCTCTCAGCCTGGGAACAGGTTATCTGCTAGTAGCCTGTGGGAGCATTACTTGTTATGGTGACTGGTATTAGGTCGGCACTGGGATAGAGAGGAATCCTGATGTTTAGTTAGAGCCGGACAGGCATAGGATTTGTTTTGTTTGTTTTGTTTTATGTGCCACATGCTGACAATAAAACTGGCTGCGGTAAGTTTAAATTAACTTCTCTTGTCGTTTGGACTTCTGTGCCCGCTGAACTGTGCCCGTCTACCCGGGGGACGACCTCGTTACCTAATCCCTTACAATTGAAAGATGACCAATATCTCATTTAGGGGGTGCTCACATCACATAGCTCCCGGGTGTACAGGCTAAACATAACAGCCATGAAGAAGATTTCCCAAGCAAAGAGAAGCCGCATCATCCAGCTCATCAACAGTGTCTCTCGGCCAAGAAAATTGCCAAACTGCATCATGTGAGACCATGACAGCTGGAAGAATATGAAATGAAGTCCGTCCATTCATACAGAAGCGGTGGACGTCCAGGCAAAATATCAGTCAACAAGTCGCTCATCACAAGGTTGATCAGTTCTAACGCAAAGACACGCAGTGGAAGGGGCTGTTTGGCCCTTTTTAAGAGTGGTCACAGGGGTCCCTGCAACCCCCGGGGGAAAAACGGATTATTTCAGGTTGGAAAGTTTCCCAAAAAAAAAGGTGAAGGGCACCTCAATTTTTAAAAATTTTTATAAAAAGCGTTGGCTTAAAAATTTACAAAGAAGTATGAAAAGGGGACAGTAAAAGAGTGGAAAAAGGAAAAATTTGAAAAACTTTTAGTTCAATTTGCTTGAAATGGGTTAAACCCGTAGGAAGGGGGGGAAAAAATTTTAAACCTCCCAAAGCTACTTGGGAGAGATGTATAGGTTTAAAATGTTTATTTTTCCCCATTTTAAGTTTTCTTTGTTTTTTAAACCCCCCTTTAAAGGGTTTTTTGTTTTTTTGTCTGATGCTAGACATAGGCCCATTTTCTTAGGGGGGGCGTGACAATTTGAATTGGATTCAAAGGTCACCCCCCCCAATGCTCAAGCATGCTTTTTTGTTTGGCAATTTTTTCACTTAAAAAACAAATCAATTAAGCCCCCTTGTTTTTTTTATTCTGTTACTTTTTTAAACTAAAATCTAAAAAAATGACGTAACTTTAAAATGCATTTGTTTAAAATGATCCTCCTGTTCTGTGTTTACAGCCTTTTAAAAATTTTTAGGGGCCTTAGGCTTAGGGAATTTAAAAACCCCTTTTTTGTAAGCCAAACTTGCGTATGTGTAACTGCCAGTTTTCTCATTTGGTAAATAGGAAAGAGCTGTTATTTTTTTGTCATGTTAGTTAAAAAATATCAAAGTCTCCATACCTGAGTCTTAGGTGGGCGGAGCAGCGGTCATGCTGGACCACCTCTCGGTTTTATTCTTGACCATATATACCCCTGGTGTATACATATTATCTAGGCTTCCCTCACTTGCCCTATCTTGTGTATTCCAATTCTATGTCTCACATTCTATCCTAATGCCTGATTTCTATCTATTATCCTATTTGGTGATATTTTGTTTGTATTTATTTCGAATAATGTAATGAAATTATTCTTAAATGGAAATAGCCACCTGTGAACCTCAATCATCTAAGTACTGATTCACAATTCTGCCCTTAGGGCCATATGTATGAAAACTGTCTAGGTCTAAGGCTATGTTCACACGGTGTATTTGCAGGGCGTAATCCCCCCCGCAATTACGCCGTGTGGCGAGGGCGGGGAGCAGGGGGGCCGGACCTTCCGGCCCATAGGACATTCATTTACTGGCGGAGCGTTTACCGTCGCTGGTAAACTCACATGTAAATTATCTTCCCCACCGTCGACGTTATTGCCGAGCAGGGAGGTGGATGACCGGTAATCCATAGTCTCTATGAGAACTGTGGATTACCGTCATAATGGACTATGAGATCGTACTTCCAAGCCGGTAATTTGCGCACTCGGCGCGCAATTACGGACTGAAATACGTCCCATTTTAAGCCATGTGCACATAACCTAAGACTTTCTTTGTTGCCAATAGCAACCAATCAGAGCTCCCCTTTTATTATTCCAGAGCACTATATAAAATATTGCTATGGGCAACATAAAAAGTCTTAGGCAGTTTTCATACATATGGCCCTTAGTGTGAAAATTATAAACTTCTTGAAAGGAAAGTTTCATGAATTGATTGTTCTAAGACAGTAAGAGTAATTTCTAACTATTTTTTACCATTTCTACCACAAAGGGCTTCTGCAAATTGAAGTATGGATACATTCTGTGTTGTGTGGGTTTGCCCTTTCTTTTTCTGAAGGTAGATGAAAAGTTGTTAACCGTAAAATGAAAGACTTTGAGATCTACCACGAGCCACAGTCATGACAAGGCACTGTTTGTATGTTGAACATAAAATGAAAGAACTTAGACCGGTAAGTTCAAGATGTGCTGCAGAAACATTGCCAGGTGCTGTTCGTGCAAGCATCGTTGTTTCTATTTAAAACACAGTCATAACCTTTGAGATGATTCATTTTCCGATTGATTGGAACAAACAATGATGGAACTCATTGACGTTGAAGGGGTTGTATAGATCATCTAAAAATAAAATAATAAGCTACTGGTGGCCAATAACATAGAAAACAACTATACTCACCTTCCCCCTCTCCTCTGTTCCAGTGCTGGCTCCCCCAGTCTTCTGTTTACCATCTGTCTTATTGCAAATGAGACGTCACCACTCCAGCCACTGATTACCTGCTTACATTATCGTTTAGAGCTGTTCACTTACGTGCAGTGATGTAAGGCAAAGGCACGTGATGGCTACAAGTAATCGGCGGCTGCAGCAGTGACGTCTCCTTAGGAAGAAGACCGAAACGGAAGCCAGGGAAAGTCAGCACTGGTACAGGAGGAGTAAGTTGAGAATAGTATTTTCTATTTTATTGGCCACAGGTAGCTTATAATTTTTATTTTTAGATGTACTGGATAATCCTTTTAATGGTGTTTCTGTCAGGGTTTTAATATCTTTTTAGTATTATTGGTGGCAAGAATAATTACAGGCTGAAAGTTTTATGAAAACTACAAAAAAAAACGAGTGTGAACAAACCTTTAAAGATGTATTCCCATCTGATTGATTAGCTTAACATGTAGGCAAAAAACAAATAAATTGCTGTTCTGATTTTGTTTCCCTTCAAAACTAGAGCAGTTCCTTCCTGTTGGCATACACAGGTTCCACTAGGTTACTGACCACCTGGCCAGGATAGTGAGGTCACTCCCTGAGGTGTCTTATCAGCAGCACAGGAGCTTGTTTATGTTTTTCCTGACAAACATTAACCCTTTAGAGCCCTGTAGCATTCCATCCTTCTCCTTAGACCCCTCCATCACCAATGTCCCTCTAACAGCCTGAGCTATGAATAGCAGAGCTGAAATGTCAATCACTGCTGTAAAACCGCCCACAGGAAGTAAGAGCCTGAAGCTGGCTATGAAGAGTAAAACAGTCAGATGGGAAAATCCCTTTTATCTTTAATATTCTATAAACAATATACTAGTAGCTAGATAAACAAATCCCTTGCAAAGAAAGTAAGGAAATAGAGTGAGCATATTAGTGTTTATTAATTATGAAACCAAAAAGTTAAAGAAACAGCACCATATCTTTCAACATGTGTTGTGTTGCACTTAAAGGGAACCTGTCGCATAGGTTATGCCACCTTTGCTGAGGGCAGCACAAAAATTAAATATTCTAAAACTCCAGCATCTTATAGAATAAGAGACACAGCGCTGGAAACAGCAGGTCTGACACTAGCTTGTGCTGCCCTCAGTAAAGGGGGCATAACCTATGTGACAGGTTCCCTTTATGCCTATTAAACTGGAATGAGGATGCCTTGGAATACAAGGTACAACCCATGGACAAAGTGCCACTCTTTGGAAAAAAGCGAATTTTATTAATCCCCTTTAACAACAACAAAAATTTGAAAGTCAAGTAATACAACAAAATCTACTCTTCATAGAAGACGGATAAAAGACTAAATCTGGACAAAGTAGGAGAGTCGATGCAGTATTTTCTTTTGTGTCTGTGAAACCTGCACAATAAAAAAGGAAGGCAGAAAAAGTGCAGTGTTGGCAAAGACTTTATGGAGGGAAGAGAAAAACAAGCAGATTCTTAATCAAATCAAACCAAAGCATTAAATGGATATAGGTAGTGTCGGACTGGAATGCCTAGGACCCACAGGTGGATTTGATTCTAGGGACCTATCATTTGAAATGTTTCTGGGCCCACCGCTGGAGTGTATTTTAGGTTCCACATTACAGATATTGTAAATGACTGTACATGCCTCCTATACTCTGGATATGCAGTGAAAAAAGATTGCCAGGTCTACCATGTTAAGGAGCCCACCGGGGGATTTCCCTTTCTCCCTGTGGGCTTGTCCGAGCCTGGATATAGGATGGGAAGACCCAGCTAAAGCAATAGATGGAAGACAACTAGCTATAAAATGCAGTCACAGAAATGATTAACCCACTATTTAGATAATTAAAGAGAACCTTTTGCATAGTTTACGCCCCTCTTTGTGAGGACAGCACAAGCTAGTGACAGACATGCTGTCTCCAGCGCTGTGTCCCTTATTCTGTAACATGATTTAGTTTCAGAGCAGTTTTCAGCCTGTTTTGCCAGAGTCCACTTAATTCATAAGCAGTTGTTAGCCCCACCCACCCGTGCCTAGCCCCACCCACACACACCCGATTCAACCTTTTACTTTGAATAGGTAGAAACCTGTGAATAACCAGCAGGTGGGCGTGGCTAAGAGTAGATGGGTGGGGCTAACACCTGCTCATGAATTAAGTGGACTCGATTCTGGCAGAGCAGGCTGCTATAGTTGAGCATTAAGGGTGACATGCATGAACGGGGCTGCGGCAGAAGTCTGGCGTCTTTTCAGTCCGACATTTAGCGCTATAGTTTTAAATGGCCCGTATGCCAACATCAGGGGCATTGCAGAGCGCCAGCGGCACTTTGTAATGCGCCTGATTTCAGGGGAGTGCTGTAAGCGGGGCGCACGTAGACCATACGTAGCTTACATATTTTTTAGCTAATTTTATAGTTCTGTACGGCACTACTAGGCGCATACTTGATGGACCATGGTATAAACCACTTTCAAAGTGGTTCACTTGAGCCAGAATTGTCATCTTAGCACTAGAATGCGCCTGATTTATGACCCACAGTAGAACGGGTTCGTAAATCAGGCGCTTTCTATACTATTCTTATGTGCATAAAAATTGACGTCTAAGCGCCGTAAATGCGCTAAAACGGCTGCATTTTACAGAATAAGGGACACAGCGCCTGAAACAGCAGGTCTGACAATAGCTTGTGCTGTCCTCAGCAAGGGGGGCATAACCTATGTGACGGCTTCACTTTAAGATCAAAGCAGAAGACCATACATATAGAAGAAATATTATTCATGTGTTCCCTAAAAGAAAATATTGATGCTACTGTTCTTAATAATATTAAGGCTAAGTTCACACGGCTAATTGCAGGGCGTTTTACAGTTTGCCCAGCAAATTAAGCGGGTGTTCGGAGCTTGTGACGGAATGGTGCGGAGCACCTGCGATATGGGGGGGGCCCCATAGACTGTCATTACTAGTGGCACGAAAGCACCGTGAATAAATGACATGTCATTTATCTCCCCGCGCATCGTATTGTACGCCCAGGGAGAGGAGGCGTAATCCATAGTTCTCTATGAGAACTGTGGATTACCGTAATGACTGAGGCGCATTTCGCTCGTATTAGAACACAGTACGCTCTCAATACGCCTCGAAATGCGCCCCAATTTAAGTCATGTGAACAGAGCCTAATAATAATAATAATAATTTTAAAAACAATAATAATAATTGACAATTTGCCTTTACTTTCTTTGTTTCAGAGTGACATCTAGATGTTTTATGTATACCACAATCTATGTGGAGGCAGAAACAACAAACTAATATAGAGAATTATTATTAGGGTCAGTGAAGGGCAAACTGTTTTATTACATTGATGAAGATATTTTATTACTGTCGCTGAAGTTCACCTGAAATTTTTGCATTCTAAAAAGGTTATTTAGAACAGACTAAAGCCGTTCTTACTGCAGCTCTAAATCCCTAATCCCCAAGTTAATTTAATAATATACCGTAATTACTTTAGTTTCTAAGTGAATATAAGGTCTCCAGTGACTGTTCCTAAACTCGGCTGCATGGACACCAGAAAATATCTGCAGAGTTAAAGGGAACCTGTCGGTAGGACAATTGTGTGTGATGTGAGGACACGGTTTAATAGCTTTAGGGCTCCTGAGTGTAGAGGTGTAAACATTAAATAATGTGCCAGAATGTGGTTTGGTTCAACTACAGTACTGGGGAGGATGAGCAGGAGTCATATCTATTCCTGAGATGTATTGGTCATCCCCCTGACTGTTCCTGTCCATCAGCAATATTGGGAGAAAAGCTGTCAATCATGGTTAGATGGAATGTGATAAAGGAGCCGGGGGCCCTTTTAAGGGCATACTCATATCAGGGGTTTGGGTAATGGGTGGGGGGCCCCCGGATTGCTCCGGGGTGTAGGGGTCCAAAAAAACTATTTTAGGCAGCCCTGGAAGCAGAATGTTCGTAAAGTTCTGGGCCCAGTAAAAAACCTACGCGGGGTCCCATCAACCCCAGAACCACTTTTTTAATGGTGTTTTCCTATTTGTAAGGGGGCCCTTTTTTTGGCCCCCCCAAACAGACTCCGGGATGGTAGGATTGTCCTCTGCACCCCTATGCTAGCGCCTGCCGGGAAAGAAACCCATGCATCTCATGACTTCTACTTACATTCACTAAAGTACACTGGGGCCTTGCAGATTACTGATTAGGATACTGCCTGTTAAAGCATGTCTAAATTTAGTAAACAGTGTCTTCAGATTGGGCAGCTTTAAACATGTAACCAAAGATAATAAAGATATTACAAAACATTGTTTTTTTTGGGGGTGCGTTTGCAGGGAAAGCCAAATAAGGGTTTTTCCACCATTTTTTTATCTTTTTCTTGGCATGCAGGGGGGACGGCTTTTCTCCACGGTTTGCAGATTCGCCCGCTCCCCTTCGCACCCAAATGTTCATGTTCTGCCCGAAAAACCTGGCGGAAGAATGAACATGTTCTAAGTTTTTCGGACCGTCGACAGTGTAAAAAACCGTCTGCCGGAAAATCCGTACAGTGGGGACTGCATGAATTTTCCATTGAAGTCTATGGCAAAGGGTTGCTTGTCAGCTTTCAGATGGTTTGTAAAACCGCAAACCATTTGAAAAACTGACAATTAACCTGTGCCGTGGGGACAAGCCCTTTCTGCGGGGGAATTTTATTTTTGCTTTTTTAAATTTAACTACCTCTGTGTGGTCTAGTAGCCCAGACCAGATTTGGGTGTCATCCCTGCGGTCCTCAGCAGCAAAGGAGTTTTTTTTTTTAATCTTTCTTACTGACAAAATCTACCCCTTAGAAGCTCTGTAGCTTTCTGCTCTGCCATTTAAATCGGCCCCTCACAAACCCCCACAGTTTTTTAAAAGGCCCTAAGAAAAATCTTCTCGTCTGGCATATCAGATCCCTAATTGCTAACCCCCACCTGTATCAACCTATCTGTCCTCCCCAACACCCCAAGGCACTTATCTTATAAGATGTCGTAGGGGGGGCAGGTCACCCAAAATTTATGTAAACCACCCCCCATTTATATAACAGGGTGGGGCAATTTTAAACTGGGCCTTCTTAACCTTAGTTCACCCCATAAAACCCTAATTTGATTGTAAGCTTCACGAGCGGGTCCCCACACCTTTTGTCTCATCTGAAGTATTTAGGGGTATGTCTGACGTTTCCCTCTAAATTGTAAAGTGCTGCGGAATATGTTGGGTATATAAATAAAAATTATTTTTATTATTATTTAAATTTTCCCTTTTACCAATGTTCTTCTAAAAGACTAACTAGGGTAGCAGGTGATATGCCCATCCTGCTTTTAAACCCCCACCTAAACAGGAAGGGGGGAGCCTAACTGGTGTGAAGAGAGCTCTGTGAACCCAGCAAGAAAACCCCCTTTAATTAAAAACAAAAAAACTGGGTTGTCATTTGTCACAACTATCAATGCTTCCTGCCATGTCATTCAGAAATAGGAGGTGCTCAAGATGTACTCTAAAATGCACATTCCCCCCCTTGCCTGTTATGACAGGTCTACCCTGGCATTTTGAAATTTTAAAGGACAGTTTACACAGTACAGGTTTTTTAACATCGGTTTTAAAATCCAGGGGACTATGCAACATGTATATTCCACTGGATTCCAACGGATTGCTGTCAGGTTCTCATGCATTCAATTTGCACGGGGCCAACGGCAAATCCGAAAACCGACCGTGGCTTTGCAGTCTATGCAGCACAGGGTTCTGTCGGATTTTCACCAGATTCAAAATACTGAATTCCCAAAAAATCCGACGGAAAACTTAATCAAATAAAATCTTCACTTCTTTCTGCAGCCCCAGTGCAGATTGTGTATTTTTCTGGTTTGGGATTATACAACCCCCGTAAAATTACTTTGGGAGCAGCAAAGTTTATGTTTGGCCCCCGGGTCGGTTGGTCTACAGGGGAATTTGGAGGGGAAAACCCCCCCTGGGCCAGAGCATGGCAGAACTGTATTTTTCTTTTAAAAATATTAATGCTTTGGGGAGGCAGAAAAGATTAAAGGGCAGGCAAAAATCAAGGCAGACTATGGAAGCATGTGAGTCATTTAAAAGTACTGTAGGGTGCCCCCTAAAAAAATTTTTACTGGGGGGCCCAGAAAAACCCAAACTGGGGGGCCCCTAGAAAGCCCCAACCTGGGGGGCCCTAGGCACCCCAGCCCCTTAGTTAAAAAACAGGCATAAATTTAAGACAGTTGGGGCTGCAACAGCACAAAAATTTTTTGTGTCTCTAATCATCTGGAGACGATAAAGCATCAAACCTGAAGAAACAAAACAGTATAACATTTTTAATTAAGATCTATTGCATAGCTCCTCACCTTTGACTTATGCAGTGGTGTAGCTAGAGCTCTTGCTACCTGGAACATACCTCCTTTCTGACATGAGTGGGCAGGACTGGTGGTGCACCCTTCGCTGCTCAGACTAATACCGTGTTTCCCCGAAAGTAAGACAGCGTCTTACATTCTTTTTACCCCCAAAAGTCCCATAGTCTTATTTTCGGGGTAGTCTTATATTGGGGTATATGGCCCCTACGAGGATAGGGCAGGCTTTTAGGGGGTATAGGGCAGGTAAAAGGCGCTTAGGCAGGTTAGGCAGCGTGGGCAGGTAATGGGGCCGGCGTAGGCGGTATAGGCGCTGTGGGCGGTATAGGAAATGTAGGCAGGATAGGCAGCTTAGGCAGGTTGGGGGCAGGTATGGCAGCTGTAGGCAGTATAGGGCAGAATGGGAGGTGTAGGCAAAAATATCAAAAAAAAAAAAAACAATCACTTACTGGATCCCCGTGCCCGCTCCCCCCCTCCGGCTTGCTTTCTTTGCCGGCACAGGGGTGCTCACAGACCGCGCCGCGGGTGATGACACCCCTGCCTGTGCCGGGATCTCAGGACAGCAGCCAGTCTGCGGTCGCCCGGAGGCCACTGGGGAGCACGGAGCGCTCGCTCGGCCCGCAGGGGGTACCCTTTTCACTTTTATGCGCTCCGGGGGAGTGCTAAGGGAAGGAATCGCGGGCAGGCCCGGGGCCAGGCAGCGCCCGGGCCTGTTCGCTCACTCGGCCTTCAGTTATATGGCTCCTGAGGAGCCGCAAAAATGAAAATTCCGTCGGCGCCCCGGGGATCGCAGGCCGAGCGCAGACAAGTAGTTTTCTCGTCTTCTTTCGGGGGGAAAATCTTACATTTGTCGAGTCCCCCAAACTCCCCCTCGTTTACTATCAGGGGTGTCTTACTATCGGGGAAACACGGTAGATCTCATGCTAGCCACAGACAGTTCCCAGCCTTCATTATCTTTGTGCTGGCACAGGGAGGTTTAGGTGATGGGCAAAAAGAGACTCTGCCCTCACGTGAAAAGGGTCGCCCAAAAATTAGTGTCCGATGGGGCGGACCGCTTCCCCTTTTCCTCCCAGGGAACAAAAATTTTTAAATTTAAATTTGAACAGTAAAAAAAATTTTTTTGGGGTTTTAGAGCTGCCGTTGGGGGCATGTTTTAAGAACAGTCCAGCAAAAAAAATTTCACATAAAAAACGTTTATTCCCGGGCAGGGCCTAAAAATTTGGGGGTGACTTAAAGGGGGTTTTTCCAAACCAAAAATTTGCTTGTAGGGAACAGTAAATGAAGATGTTTTTCAATTATATTGCTTTGTTTATTTTTCTTTGTTAAGGAAATAAAAGTGATTTTATCAGCTCTTACGGCACTCTGGTTACCAATCTGCTCTCCCCTGCTGTTTGTCTTATCTGATAGCAGGGATGACATCACACAGATCGGCACACAGAGCTTGAGTGTTATCTGATCTTACAAACAAAGGAGACTTATTACTACTGGTTACTTTAGCTCTGGAGCTTCTCTTGACTTGAGAGCAGGAGATTTTTATCTAATGTCAAAGTAATTAGCAGACCTCTGAATACCAGGGCTGACATGCCAATTACCCACAGCCTGACCAGGAAGAGACAGGATACATGAATGAAAGCTGCTCTGTGACACGTGGTAAGCGTGGTAAGGTAACCTCGTTAAAGGAGTTGTATCACAATGCTGTTTTACAGAGCCACAACTAGCTTCAGGCTCCCACTTCCTGGTCAGGCTGTGAGTGGGTCTACAGCATTTATTGGCATATCAGCTCTGCTTGGAACAATCAGATAAGAGAAAAAGCAGGGAAAGATGGTCGGTAACCAGGAGAAACTTGTGTACACTAACAGTAGATACATTTTCTCTATCTCCTAAACAAAGCAAGATCAAAACAGCAAAGTATTTGGTAATAGTCTTCAATTAGCTTTCCCTACATGTTAAAAGCTAATAATTTTAATGACAAAACCCCCTTAAGAGAGAATCCTTGTGTCAAGCACCTGCCCCTGTGTATTGGTTTTGCTTGAAATGTTCTTTTAAAGGCTGCATGAGATTAGACAAATACGGCTGAGAAAGGGCACCATTCCTGTCCTGCAGCTAAATTCCATTCAAGTGTATAGGGTTGCGCTGCTTTACTGGTCACAGTCCAAGGACAAGAGTGCAGCTGTTTCAGAAAGTAAGCAGTCATGTTTATCTTATACAAAACAACCGAAGTATGGATAAAATAAATAAATAATATATAAAAACCCCCGAATTTTTTTTTTAAAATTTACAACAAAATATAATTACAAACTCAAGCTTAACCTATAGTTTCAGCTGGAAGTGATATGGTTCTGGTGCCAAATGTCTTCACTGATATGATATGGTAATATTAGTACACAACCGTATCTGCAGCTGCCAAAATCCATAGTAGTGTTAAATGACCAAGTAAAAAAAACAAATTAATGCATTTTTTAAAGCTTATACAATACAACAGCAAAATGTAAAACTTTTAGTTTTAACATTGGGCTTAAAATGGACCATAATTCCTATGTAATAAACTAAATTACTTGTAGATTTTTTTTAGTTAATATTTACGGGCCATGTTTTTACGCTTGGTTCCCATATGCGTTGGAAGGTTCATTTTGGAACTTTCGTCAGATGTTTAGTTGGGAATGATGGAAAAAATAGCGTCGCAAGCTGCGCTAATCTTTCCGTCTAAATAATTTAAAGGGGTTTTGCCAAAATGATATCCTACCTAACAGTCTGATATTGTTAGGGGGTGCCCCCTGCGACCCCCGTGTCGGGTCGCGGGCACACCCGAACTCCGCGCTTTCCCCTGTGCGGCCGGGCCGCACCCCGACGCTCGGGCTGCGGACACTCCGGCGTGCCCACATTGCTTCCCCTCCCCAAAAGTCCTGTGTCCGTCCCGGCCCGCTCCTGCTTTTTTTGGGGGCGCGTGCCCCCCCTAGGGGGGGCCGCGCGGCACTGCAGGAAAATTTAAAGGGAAGCCGCAGGTGTTTGGTTCTCACTGGTGCTTTCCCTTTTTTTTAGCTCTGCCCCTTCCTAGGCACGGGCCAAACGATATGCCCTTGCCTAAGGGAAGCGTTCAAAAAGCCTATTCCATTCCCGGTACCGTACTCTCTCCCTCCCCCTGTCCCACGAATCTTGCCGCCTGTCCTACCTTCCGTCCTTGACCAAGAACCTTTGCCCGCCTCCCTGCCCTTTCCTGTCCCCGACCAGACTTGCTCCACATTTTTTCCCGCACAGGGGGGCCTCAGTGCCCCCGAAAGCAAGTCACGTGGGGGTATGCCCTGTAGTAATCCGCCGCAGCAAGTCACCCCCGCTTTGCGGCGGGCTCTGGTGAAAACCGACCATTAGATTCCACCCGGGCGGGGCTTACGCCATCGCTTGGGGGGTCCAGAGGTCCCTCCCATCTTTGCAACAGTTCGATTCGGCCATGGATCCCCCCAAGGGGCCTCTACCAACGCTCAAACCCTTCCGCCATTGTGGCCCACTTCCAAAAGGATCGTCAGCAAGCCCAAAGCTTAACCAGTTTCACATGAGAGCAGCTTCTCACCACCCAGCAGCAGCAGTCAGCGCCGGGGCAGCTTCCGCGGCGCCGCTCCCCCTAGTCCCGTTGTGCGGGTCCAAGCCCCGGTTTTTTCCAACGAATTTTGATGGGGATTCTAAGGCCTGAGGGGTTTCATCCCCCAATGCTTACTCCCGGGGAAACTCTGGCCCCGGACAGTTCCCCCATCAAAAGGTCTAAAGTGGCTTTCGTGGTCAGTCTTTGTCTGGGGGGCCCCTACTTGGGCAACCCCCGCTGTGGGGACCGAGATGATCCCGTCACGGCCAATTTGGGGGTCGTTTTTTCAGGGTTTCCGAAGTGTTTTTCGGGGAAACCCGGGCCCGCGCATCTTCAGGGGAAACCGCTTTACGAACCCCCAGCAAGGGAATCCCCCGTAGTGACTTGCTTTGCAATTCCGCACTCTGGCCTCCGATTTGGATGGAAGAGGGGCATTATCGCCATTTTTAAGAAGGGCCTTTCCAGCCGGTTTAAGGACCTTCCCCACCCGGGACCCCCCGCCTTTCTTAAGTGGCGACCCATCTGGCGACTGGATGATTTTTCGTTTCTCGGAGGGCGTGAGGAGCTCCGCCGGGAACGGGGGCCCAACCCCAAAACACCCGCCACCCCTCTTGCACCGGTGTTCCTTTCGGCCTCCACGCCTCCTTCCCGCCACCCGTGGAAGAGGCCATGAAATTGGACGACCCCACCTAACCCCGCAAGAATTGACCCACCTGGGGGGAATCTATGCCTCTATGGGCAGTCCCGAACCCCTTTCCTCAGGGGTTGCCCCTCCGCCTTAGGGCCCGGGGGAAAGCAGCACCTGGGGCTTGTGGAGGGGCTCCCGGGTGTGAAGAACCCTCTCCCGGTCATGCGCCATTTTGGTCACAACTAACCCGGGGTCTCTTTCCCAAAGTGGCTGCCTTCCTGGATTCGGATCCCCCGGGGTTTTTATGGAGCGTTTGGTGACCAAAAATATGTCCTGGGTGGTCCCCTGGCCCAACCCTTGGTCATGCGTCTGTCTCCGGTGGTTTGAACGACCCCATCACCTTTTCGGCGGGGGAAACCGGTGATTCTTAAAGGGGGCCCTACACAAAAAAAAAGATTGCATTCTTCGTACTCCCCCCGTTCCTCCTCAGTGTCCTCCGGGGGCTTCCTTGGCTCGGGGCCCCCCCTATGCCACTGGAGACGGGCAATTTTTTGGGGGTTGGGCGAGATTCCCAGCTCGTGTCTAGGGTTCCCCCCGGGTCCCCCTTTTCTTCTTCGGTCCCCAAACCACTGTCAGGTCTACCTAAACCCCTCGGGACTCCAAGATGTTTCTCTGAGAAAAAAAGAAATACTTTTCCCCTCCACATCGTCCCACTTGTCCATTGACCTGCTCCTGGGATAGTCCACCCCGGGGCGGGGGGTCTACCCGCTCTGGGTCCCTGAATAGGCTATGTGGGCCAAAAAAGGAAAATTCTTCAGAAGGGTTTCATCCCTTTAAGTCTACCTCCCCTGCGGGCCCGGGGTTCTTTTTTGGAGAAAGGAGGGGCCCCTACGACCGTGCATTGACTACGCGGCTTAAACAAGACCCCTCAAAAAACCGGTATCCATTCCCACGTTTACAGAACTTTTTACCGTCTGGGGACTAAAGTTTTCTCCAAGCTGGCCCCTGGGGGGCACAATCATTGGATCCGGGGGGTGACGAGGGGAAGACCGCCTTTAATCCCGGAGGGGCACTTTGAGTCCCCTGTGATCCCTTTTCGGTCTATGCAACCTCACGTTTTCCCAGGATTTTTTAACGACATTTTCAGGGATCAAAAGTATGTATGCGTAGTTTCTATTGGACGACTCCTGGTGTTTTTCGCCCAATTTGGGACCCAATCACTGTCCCGGTTCTAAAACGCCTACGGAAAACCCCCCTTACGCCAAACTGGGAAAAATGCCATTCCACCCAACCAGCCCCCCGTTCCTCGGGTCAAATCTCGGACAAGGGGCGCAAATGGACCCCCAAACTGTCGGCTGTCCTCCCGTGGCCTCGATGTCGGGCTTCCCGGGGCCTCCAAGTTTTTTTTGGGGTTTGCCAACTTTGCAATTCATCCCCCATTTTCCCAAAGTTGGTCGCCCAATTTGGGCCCTAAAGGAAACTCGCCCAACCCCCCACTTTGGCCGCCCGCCCCCGAAGAGGCCTTCTCCCAAAATTAAAAAACCGCCTTGCCCCGCACCGGGTTTTCCCCCCGGGTATGACTGCCCTTTCTTTTTGGGGGTCGAGCTCTTCCGTGGGCGCGGGAGCTGTTCCCCCCCCAAAGAGCCCTAAGGGCAAGAAAGGACCCGCGGGGTTTTTTTTCAAAACCTTTTCGCCCGCGAAGGAACTACACCATCGGTGATCGGGATTGCTGGCCATTAAGCTTTCCTTGGAGGAATGGCCCACCTCCCCGGAGGGGGCTCGAACCCCCTAACATATTCACGGGGTCACAAAAATTTCCTTACCTCCAAAACTGCCAGGGGGTGACCCCCGTCAAGCCAATTTTTCACTGTTCTTTTCACTTTCGATTTTTTTTTTACCTTTCGACCAGCAGCAGAACGTTTTAAAGCAGATCCTGTCTGGCCTCCGATACAGGGTGAGGGGGAGGCTAAGCCTCAGCACATTGTACCCCCCCAAAGGGTAATCCCATGGCTCCCGCAATCCCAGCACGCACCTCCGGGGAAAACATGTGCGCCCGGGACTCCGGAGAGGGTACTGAACGGGGGGCATGCTCCCGAATTGCCGGACACCTGGGTTTTGAAGGTCAACCCCTTGATTTTCCCCTTTTTTTGGTGCCAACTAGCCCAAAAGGGGAAGGAATTCGTTGAGGCTTTTAACTTGTGCCGCAACAAGTCACCCGACCAAACCCGGGGGGCGGCGAAACCCTTTTCCCTTCCCCCAAAAGTCCCTTGGGCCCCATCGCCATGGGTTCATCCGACCGCCTCCCTTGACGGTAACACAGTTATCTGGGTGGTCATGACCCTTTTTCAAAAAAGGCCCATTTCATTCCCCTTTCCTGGTCTCCCCCTTGGTCCTCGCTGCCCCCAAATTTTTTTTAAAAATATTTCCCTGCACGGCTCCCCCCCCACTTGTCTCGCGAGGATACAGTTTGTCTCTGATTTTGGGGGGGCCTTGCCTCTCCTGCAAGGGGAAATGGACTTCTCTTTTTCATACCACCCCACAGTCTAATGGCAAGTGGAGAGAGTGAACCAAGTCTTGGGGACCTATCTCCGCCACTTCGGTCCGCAAGACAGGATATTTTGGGGGGGCCTTTTGCCATGGGCGGGGTTCTCTTTATAACTCCCCGGACTCTACTCTACTGGGGGTCCCCCTTCCCCTTTCTTCGTCGGCATCCCCCCCCCCCCTCCCGGCCCTCTCCTCCCCCGTTTTTTCCCTGCGTGGATAGGGGCCGGGACCTTTCCGTTTGGAAGGGATCGCCGATCCTGCTTCAGGCCTCGGCCCCTATGAAGGGCCAAGGGAAAGAAAAGAAAAATCCGCCTTTCCCTTTCCCCGGGGGGGGTAATTTTGGCTCTCTGCCGGGGGCCGCTTTAAAATTCCCAGCACAAGTGGGGCCCCCATTCTTGGGCCCTTTAAATTCTAGGCGCATCAATCCTTGGCCTACAAACCCGGCCCCTTCCCACCCTGCGCATCCCAAATCCTTCCTGTCTCCCTGCTGAAACCAGCATCCGTAACCGGTTCTCTCGGCCTTGTTCCCCCCTTCCCGTACTGACTCCACCAAAGTCTTGCCCTCAAGGAAATTTTTTTGGGCCCCTAAACGGGTTTGGGGAGCGATTTTTTTTTTTCGATGGAAGGGGTTTGGGCCCGAGGAAAGGTCATGGGGGCCGGGGGGAGAATATTTTGGATGGGGTCTTGCTAGGTTTTTTTTGGGGCAGAAAGAGGGGAGGCCAAGGGGGGGGGTAAGTTACGGGGGTCCCCCGCGACCCCCGTGTGGGTCGCAGGCACACCCGCAACTCCGCAGCGTTCCTGTGCGGGCCGGGGGCCGCACCCGCGTCGGGGTTTTCGGGAAATCCGGCGTGCCAGCATTGACTTACCTCGCCACGCCCCGTGCCGTCCCCGGGGCGCGCTCCTGCTGGTTTTCCCGGGCCGGCGCCTTCCCCCCACGGGCGCCGGCCAGGGGGAAAATTTAAAGGGACGCACGAGGGGATTGGTTCTCACCTGGTGCTGTTAATTTTTGCTCTGCCCTTCTAGGCACGGGCCGAAACGATAGGGGCCCCTTTCCAGAGAGGAAACGTTTTCAAACTGCCTAGTTCCATTACCGGTTTCCGTACCCTGCCCCCCCCGTGACCCACGGAAACTTGCCGCTGTTGACCTTCGCCCGTCCTTGACCAAGAACCTTTTTTCCCCCTGCACTGACCTTCTGCCTTCCCCACCACGAGCTTGCTCCCCCATTCTGTACCGCACACGCCTCGGCTGCCACCGCAGAAGTCACCGGGTAGGACCTGGTAGTAATCGCCCCACAAGTCCATCCCGCTTTGCGGCGGGCTCGGTGAAAAGGACCTACTTAGATTCCATCCCCGGGGTGGCTTACGCCTCCTTTCGGTGGTCCAGGGATCCACTACCATCTTTGCACAATCTCTCCTTGAGATTTAAAAAAAGGGGTTTTTTTCTGTGTTTAAAAAACAAATATCCTCTGTATGTCATCGCTCCCAGCTCCCTCCGTTCCGAGGCTGAATTCAGTCCTTAGTTTAAACAACATGTTTGGCTAATCCACAAGGATAACTGTTTTTCAAAGCTTTATAGGTTTTGCTTCTCAACGGGGGGGGGGGGGGGGGCAAAAGGATGTCGCTGGTTACTCAATAATTAAAATTTCAACCTTTATTTCTATACACAACACCCCCTTTGACACAGAAACAAAGAAGTCAAAAGCCCAGTCACACGCTTTTTTTTCTCCCCCCCCCTTCAAAACTCGTTTTTGTGCCTGCCATCAGATAAAAATGCTAAAAGACCAAAAGGGCCAGGAGGTTTCCAGTCACTCCCTGGTAGCTAATGTAAAAAATCAGGGAAACATGGGATCAAGTCAGGCGGGCTAGAGGGTTTACTTTTTTAATCAAATATATTTAAAAAAGTGATTAAATCCCATTTGGAGGATCCCAGCAAAATTAGATTGTGGCAAAACCCAGGCCCGGATTGCCCATAGGGCAAACCGGGCATTTGCCTGGTGGGCTGCTGGGAGTCCGGGCCGCAAGGGCCGGCTCGGATCGCCCGCCGGAGGGGCTGGTGTTCCCCCCGTCAGGCCCCGAGTGCCGGCGCAGCTACAGGGGCCGACACGGTCGCGTTTGCAACCGGACCTATGAGCCAGGGGGCCGAAAGGCCCCTCTCGCCACACGGCTGCACGGCCGGGTCACAGACCCAGCCATGCAGCCATCACGGCCGCCGCCTGCACCGCACGGTGCAAGCAGCGGCCGAGGCTGAACAGCTGGACTCTACTGATCCCGTCTGTTCAGCTCTCAGGAGGCCGCGGGGCAGGTGCGCGATGTGATGACATCATCGTGCGCCTGCTCCCACGGCCCGCATTCGAGTGAGAGCGCGGCCCGGAGGAGGAGAAGAGGAAGAAAACAGGTAAGTATTATTTCTATGTGTTTTTTTTTAACTAATTACTGGCCCTGCCTGACTATTAAACTAGCCCTGCCTGACTATTAAACTAGCCCTGCCTGACTATTAAACTAGGCCTGCCTGACTATTAAACTAGCCCTGCCTGACTATTAAACTAGGCCTGCCTGACTATTAAACTAGGCCTGCCTGACTATTAAACTAGCCCTGCCTGTCTATTAAACTAGCCCTGCCTGACTATTAAACTAGCCCTGCCTGACTATTAAACTAGCCCTGCCTGTCTATTAAACTAGCCCTGCCTGACTATAAAACTAGCCCTGTCTGTCTATTAAACTAGCCCTGCCTGCCTATTAAGATAGTCCTGCCTGTCTATTAAACTAGCCCTGCCTGTCTATTAAACTAGCCCTGCCTGTCTATTAAGATAGCCCTGCCTGCCTATTAAACTATCCCTGCATGCCTATTAAGATAGCCCTCCCTGTCTATTAAACTAGCCCTGCCTGCCTATTAAACAAGCCCTGCCTGCCTATTAAAGTAGCCCTGCCTGCCTATAAAATTAGCCCTGCCTGCCTATAAAACTAGCCCTGCCTGCCTAAGATAGCCCTGCTTGCCTATAACTGACCCTGCCTGCCTATAAGTGGCCCTGCCTACCTATAAAACTGGCTCTGCCTGCCTATAAGTGGCCCTGCCTCCCTATAAAACTGACCCAGCCTGCCTATAAGTGGCCCTGCCTGCCTATAAGTGGCCCTACCTGCCTATAAGTGGCCCTGCCTCCCAATAAAACTGGCCCTGCCTGCCTATAAGTGGCCCTACCTGCCTATAAGTGGCTCTGCCTGCCTATAAGTGGCCCTACCTGCCTATAAAACTTGCCCTGCCTGCCTATAACTGACCCCACCTGCCTAATTACTGGCCTTGCCTGCCTATAACTGGCCATGCCTGCCTGCCTAATTACTGGCCCTGTCTGGATAATTACTGAGGGCTACCCTAGCTACCTGGCCAGTTACTGGGGACAGCCCTATCTACCTGCTTTACGAGGTCTATATACTTATCTGCCTAATAGGGAGGCTTGAACATCTACCTAAAGGGGGACTTCCTATCTACATGCCACTTATATGATTTTTTTAATTTCTAATTTTTAGGGTCTAACATACACTGTTTGGGGTACAATTACTGTGTAGGGCACCAAAGGGGGCACTATTACTATTTAGGGCTCTATGGATGGGGAGTTTGTACATAGTTGGGAATTGTTGTTAAAGTGCTGGAAAAGAGAGGAGTCTAAGATGTATTTGTGGTAAATTCTACAGGGCCGAGTAGTTACCGGGAGAAGAAGAAATTTCATGCTGTACCGGACAGAGAAAAAAAGGAAGGGAACAACTCATCAGGGAAGACATCATGGAGGTTTGGGCCAGAAGGAGAAGAAAAGGAGAAGAGAACAACTCCCATCATGATGACGTCTCCAATGAGTCCCTGCTGTCAAGGGTCATTTTACTTCTGTGTTGAATCAGTGCTGTATTCATGTGATGATGACCTGACTACTGGTGATGTGATTGGTGGGGTTGTAGGTTATGCTGGTGCTTATGTAGTGTCAGTGTGGGCTTGTCCCTGATTGTAAAGCAAGTGTACACCTGACTCTGTTTCTCTCTTTGTTGCTTGTGTGTATGGGGGCTTTCACACAGAGCGGTTTTGGTGCATTTTTTGATGCGTTTTTTTTTGCAGAAATGTACAGCATTAACTGCTCTGCCTCTCTGCACAAAATGCACCAAAAACACATCAAAAATGCACCAAAAGTGCGCCGTGTGAAGGTACCTTTACAGTGTAGTTTGTTTTAGAAAGTGGCGAGGTGCGAGAACATGGGAAATTTTTTAAGTGGATATTGGATGTGGGCTGGTGGGGGCTCTGTGCCAGGGCTGATTTTTATTCCCAGTCCGGCCCTGGCAAAACCTCTTTAGTCAGTAGGGTTCATCAGGCGTCGTGGGTGTCCATTGTTAAACACTGTCCGTTTTTACCTCCACAACAGAGGTTACATGGATTCCTCTGATTTTTAGACAAGAAAAAAGATATTCTGTAGATACCTTCATGCATAGAAACCTCATCAAGTACCACACACTAATAAGCCTATTAAATGGTGCTAATCTATGGCGTATGAAACTGCATATTCCTGCCAGCAATCTGAGAGTCTGCCATGTATTCTATTCCAAATCTACAACAGATTCTTCTAACAGAGAAATGATGTGAACCTAGTAATAGGCTGATTATGACATTGGAGGTAGCCCGACTTACTTTAATGGAGCTAAACCGCAAAGCATGACACCAGGGCCAGCATTAGGGCAGTATTGGCATGACTTCTGTCAAGGCCGTGATCAAATTTGATTGAAAAAAAAGGGTCCCACTGATATAGTGCAAGATAGGAACTGGGGAGCCCAGAGCCTTCATCCGTATAGGACCCTGAAATTAGTTACGGCCGCCTTGCCACATAGCCCTTTGACACAGCCGCCTTGACACATAGCCCTGTGGCACTGTACAAGCAGTTCAGTATGGTACGGTTTAAAGATCGATTAGACCGCTCACTTACGTCTATGGACTTTATGCAAGCACTGTAACATTTTGCTTCTGCAAACAATCGATCATATAGCGTGGTTCATGATATAACCATTATGTTCTGCCACATCCATCATCAAGCAGAAATGTCATAAGCTTTATTATTAGAAAAGAAATGTTCCTGCAGAATATATCTGTGAATGAAGGTCACACGCCTGACACACAGAACACATAGTGACCATAGGGAATAGGTAGTGATCAGGCGGATTATTTTCAGATGTCATTATTCTGCTCATTAACATAAAACTCAGTTGCTAGGCAACAGTAACCTTCCTCATCTACCTCCCGTATGCCATTCGTTCGCACCGCATGGCCGACCAGGCGCTATTCAAATACTATCATCCCTTCAGTACCTGTATGGGCCATGTTCCAGCGGATGCAGGGAAAAAGAAAATTACGTTGCTTTCCCATGATGTCTTAAAACCTTATTGCTATGCATTAAGATTTTACAAATGCTTGATCATGGACAAGATCCTATATAATGATGTCACACAATGAAGTATACAGGAAATGACACATCAATGAGAAATATTCCTGACTAACGGTGAACTGATGCTTTCTTGTAATTGTGATAAGAGCTAGGATTTAGAGGGCCCCAAAATAAGATGGGCCCCAACCACCTAATGACTTGGAACAAGGCAGCTGAAAGGGGTTTTGGCATCACAAACATTAATCTCTTCAGTCTGCAAAAAATGAGCCCTCACTCAGGTCTATTAATTGAAAAAAAAAATATTGGTCCCGATAAATGGCACAAATTTAAATAATGTACAAAGTTAACATTTTTGAAAAGGTACTAAAACATAATGAAAACTCTACAAATTTGATATAATCGGGATCATATTCTACAGAATACAGATATTATGTCATTTATACCAAACCTCATAATTGCAAAACCCTGCAAAAATGCCATAATTTGGGGGTTTTTTTACGGCGGCTCTCTCCCATTTATGTATATAGAGTCAAGCACACTCTGTGTATTTGGAAGTCTTATAGAACTCTTTGGAACTCTTATTTCAAGTTTTTATTCCATCCTATTAACAGAAAACCGAAAATAATAGCTGCGCCAGATCCACTATATGATGGACACTACTGGGGACCATTAACTATAATAGGGTTTGTCAGGTTTTTGTTATGGTGTCCATCATTTTACCTGACAAAATTGTGCAACATTTTGTGGGTGTTTTTTTTCATCTTTTTTAAGGCAATCTGTGATGGAGGCTCCTAACTCAATCACGATGGAAAAGTAAACCAAGCCTAAGATATCAGCATTCCAAATATCATACCCAGGGTCGTATATAGACGTCGCTACCAGGCCCTGTAGCCTAAGGGGTCCCAAAAGCTCTTCTGCCACATAAGAAGACATCAGTATTGTAAATGGCACACGGTAATTGGGGGGCCCCATTTCACTTTTTGCACTAGGGCCCAAGAGCTTGAAGTTACGCTTCTGGTCATACCCTAGGTGGAGGGATGCGTTACAGATTTTTCATTGGGGCCCAGAAGCTTATAGTTACACCTTCTCTTTAACATTAGAGAAAAAAAAATCTGTCTTAATCAGTCTTTAGTATTTAATAACATATTAAGTGACCCCGCTTGTACAGTTTGGCCACTGTTCAGGCCACTAGACTGTGCTATTGAAGCCTTATTGAAAAGTAATACCTCAAACCCTCAATGTCCCTTTGGGAATCCTGTCAGGTTGGTGCTCTGTCCTGGTTCCTGAGCCTTGATTCCAATTAGTATATAGTTTATCATGCAAGCTGCCTTTGACATTGCCTAGGAGACTGTGTCTGGAAAATCACGGCAGAGCTCTAGCTTTCAGTAAACTGTACTGCATTTGTAATTTTGGTTGTGGTGTTGATTGCTAATGAGATATTTCAAAGTGAAGTAAGTTGGACTCATTTGATAAATCTTTCAAAAGGTCTTGGCCTCACGGTTAAACCATTGTGCATGAAACATTTCAAGGGACTATTTATACACTTATGAGGCTTCAACACTATTTGAACTGTAGTTATAATATTAGTGTAGTATATGTAGTGTAGGGATCTGATGTTTTTGGACAGTCTATTGAAATAAGGCAACTCTGTGCTGTAAATAGAATTCAAACATTCACAGCACAAATAGGTATGTCCTCAAAGAAAAATAAAACATACCTTTTATTTGGAAATTAAAGGAGAGAAAATCCTATTAAACCCTAGCACAAAACCTACCTAAAGTAGGGCTACCACCCCGATAAGGGCGTCCCCACACAGCAACATCACCCGATCACCTCCTACACTGTCCATAAAGGGGACATAAATAGTCACAAATAATCACAAAATGGGCTCCTTGTTAAGGACACATAAAAGCAACTCTATTCTTCATGTGCTCTCTTCACAGAAAAAAATCAAAATCACCAATATAAGTATCACAGGGAGAATAAAAAGTAGGCCTCAATTGAAAGAACTAGTGTAGGAAAAGGTTAATCAGAAACAAAAATATTTATCGACATCTGAGCATAGATCCAACTCAAACGTGATCTCATAAATAGATTATGGGATCACTTATGAAAGTGCCATACCTCAATATGTTAGAATTGGAGGGGCTAGTGATGACACCTACATGTTTGTGAAATATGCTCATAGAATGCTGGCATCCTGAGATATATAAGAAAAAGCCCAGTGCAGGATAAAGAGGATTTAATGTGGTGATAGGTATCTATCACCACATTGAGTTAGAGACTGGGGGGTTACCCTTATCGGGGCGGTAGCCCTACTGTAGGTGGGTTTAATGCTAGGGATTAATAGGGTCTTCTTTCCTTTATTTTTAAAATTAAATAAAAGTTAGGCTTTATTTTACTGTGAGGATATATCTATTTGTGCTATGAATTTTTGGAACTTTTGAGGTATTTATCCTAATATACCTTTTGTGGTTTGGTCCACTCCATATTACTACTAAAATTATCTCTGTGATCTGTAAATAGAATTCACAGAAATATTACTGCAAGGCCCTATTGATAACTGTCATTGACAACTGCATCTTCTGACGCGTTTTCAACAAGTATTTTTTAATAAAGCACATGCATTGCATGTGGATTTGGTGTCTTTTTTTGGATTTGGTTTTACATGTTGTTTATAGTCAGAAAAGAGTCTCATTCTTGTCTATGTTGTTTTGGACCTGATCTACATTAAAAACCATAGGAAATACTCGTACAAATGTTTTGGCCTCATATTTCGTGAGGTTTTTAGCCATCCCATTTAACATGAATAGTAAATTTCTGCGTGGAATGAGAATGAGCATATTCAAATAAAGAACCCAACTAAGCAGCTTTGGGGCTATTTTTCCTGCTATAGTACTATCTGTCTATCTGTGCTATTCAGTTCTTGTATATTGGTTTGCTATATATTTGGGTCAAATTGGGTTATTTTGTCACTATTGGTATTGGCACCCTTGTACTTTTATTCCATGCATATTGTTACCTTTGCCTATTTTTCACATGATGCTAATAGAGAAACCTCATTAGACTATGCATACTCTCCCATCTGACTCTGTTGAGGAGTTTTGTGTATATTCGTATAGCTATCCCTGTTTTGAGGGCTATTTTTAATAGTTTTTATGAACCCTAATAAAAATTGTGTTAATTATTGCATAACATATTTCTGGTGTGCACCATTTTGTTTTCTCCTCTACTTTTTTTTCGATATTTGATTGTTTGTTCTGCTTCATTGTAAACATTGCCCTGTGGAACCGGATGATGAATGGCATGCAACTCCAGGCACGTTTAAGGGAAGTGATAGACAACCAAGTGTCACGTCAGACCATTCGTAACCGTTTACATCAGCGTGGTCTGCGTGCTAGATGCCCGGCAAGGATATCTGACCACACCAACAGGCATAGACATCATTGTCTTGCATAGGGCAAGTAGCATCTACGCTGGATGAGGGACCAGTGGTCTTCAGAGATGTTCAGTGATGAAAGTCGGTTCACTCTAAGCAGAAATGATTGCTGCCAACGATGCTGGAGACGTCAAGGGACGGTATGCATCAGCCAGGTCAGGTGCTGGTCAGGTACCCAATGCTGGTCGTCTGGCACGTAGACTATGCTGATGTAAACGGTTACGAATGGCCTGATGTGACACTTGGTTGCCTCTCACCTCCCTTAAACGTGCCTGGAGTGTGTGGCCTTCATCATCTGGTTCCGCAGGGCATTGGTTACAATGAAAAAGTCATCAGTGTGTGATGTAGCTAAAGGAAGTCCACTTTTTTGCCTTTCTGTGACACTTCCAGTCTCTCTGTATCTCTGTTGGAACCTGTTGATGACACTCTGTGACACTAAGCTCAGTGGTCACTTCCATCTGAGAGCATCCTGCTTGAAGCCTCACAATAGCAAGGTACTGTTGATCAATTGTAAGGTGTTGTCTTGGTGTCATGATTTCAACATGTGAACAGCATGATGAGGAGGTCTGTTTAAATACCAATTCAAACTGATCCTCTACATTTATTGTGCGATTCAGGGATCAAACACCTGTTGTGAATTTTGCCATTAAGCTCCTTGTTAGAGATCAGCAAGTTGTGCAAAAAAGTAGTGAAACATTGAAGAGTTGGACATGTGCATTCTGAAGTGGAATCCAACTAGAAATCCTCATCTTGTGCACATAACCTAATGATCTTGTTGTATCTGGATTGTTCATGAGATTTGCCAACTGCCTAATAATGCTGCCACCAAAGATGTTCTTACTCATCAAGACACTGGCTCCGCAAGACCTGTGAAGTTAGTATCAGATCCTTTAAGTCCTGGAAATCATGAGGAGGATCCTCCATGGATTAGATTGGATCTAGCACATCCCACAGATGCTTGATCAAAATGAGATCTGGGGAATTTAGAGGCACACGACACTTCAGGCTTTTTGCATTCACCCTCAAATCATTCCCAAGCAATCATGGTAGTGCTGCATGGCACAGTATCCTGCTGAAAGTGGACACTGCAATTAGGGAATATATTTGCAATACAGACGTATACTCAGTCTGCAGCAATGCTTGGGTAGGTGGAACATGTTAAAGTAACATCTACATGAATGACAGGACCAAGGTTTCTCAGATCATTGCCCAGAGCATAACCCTGTCTTCTCCATCTTGTCTTCCTCCCATAGTGCTTCTTGATGCCATCTCTTCTCTAGGTAAGTGGTACACATGCACCCAGCTGTCCATATTGTGTTAAAGAAATCACGATTCATCAGACCAGGACACCTTCTTCCATTGCTCCATGGTCCAGTGCAGATGCTCACATGCCTTATTGTATTTGCTTTAGGTAGTGGATGGGGTTAGCTTGGGCCAAAGGTCGGCAGCCCCATATAGAGCAATCTGTAATACACTTTGTGTTCTGACAACTTTTGATCACTTTTAACCTTTTCAATAATTTGTGATACAGTAGGTAGGATCAGGAGTGACAGGCAGGTCTGCAACCATCAATAATCTTCCAATGCTCACGACCCTGTCTAGGGTTTATTAGTTGCTGTTTCTTTGTACCACTCTTGGCATGTTCTCATCACTGCATTGCTGCTTACATATTTTTTTACACGGACAAAAGTTTACAAAATTACATAGTCCATCAAAGTAATAGGAAAAAAAGGCTTCGCAAGCCAATGACTCCCAACGTTTCAGTCACTAGTGACCTTTGTCAAGTGGTCCCAAGCCTTAGTAGACTGGAAGGTAAAGCCATATGGGCAGCAAGCTCCACCGTGTGGCATAAAGAAGAACACACTGCTGAGCGGCCTAGCACATCAGCACATCCATGCCATTTCCCCTCCTCAGCAGATCAGAGGAGAAAGGCCATGGACGAGAGTTGTAACTAAACTGGATGCCGACTCCCCAAGTTTACATGTAATATGCCAGAGTCTCCTGTACCCCCGTGCTGTCCATGCTTTCCTTTAAGTGCAGTAGCATGTCAGGGTAGAAAGAGCATGGACTAGAGTTGGCCCTGAAGTACTGGATTCCCTCCAACGCAGTCTTGGTTCCCCACATTATATTACGTCCATGCCCTTCCTCCCCCAACATGGAACATCAAGACGGTAATGGCATGGACTATAGCTGTTACTGACAGACTTGATGTTCCTAAGTCAGTAAACAAGTGCCAGGTGCCTCGAAGACCAGCGCATGCGCAGAAGCACACTGGGGAGGAACAACTTGAGCGGCAGATCTGTTACTGTGCATACACTGGTCTCTGAAGCTCCTAGCACTTGTTTGCTGACTCAGGGACATCAAGTGTAGGGCCAGAACAAATGATGTTGAGACAGTATACGGTTGCCGGCCAGACGTTCCCCTCCTTGCATTAGATGGTTGGTCAATCCTGTCAAAATCAACAGGTTACCTGATGTGTTAGAAGAGCGACAAGTCGTTTCATGCTTATCCCATTTTATGACCATCTTTAAGTAGAAGATTTCCCCTTAAACCATACATGTATGGTTACATGAGGTACACACCCTTTACCATACATACGGATTTGGATCAGTCTCTTGCTGTCATCAAGATGATGTATTTGTCAGTAGAGGCTTCTTAATATATTTTCTATTAGTATTAGTGCTATATCTCTTTCCTCTACTCTTTAGCAAATGGAATTCAAATGAAATTCTAAGAAGCTGAAAGCATCTGCGCAGCCCTGACACTGACAGATCATTCTCTGAATGTAGAGAGGTTGTATATTTTCTTACACTAATAAGCAGACTAGACACAGTAAAATAAACTATTAAAACCTTAACTATTTGTAGAATGTAAAAGCTAAACTAAAACAAAATTATCTACAAGAATAAGGCCATGTTCACACAGTTTTTTTTTTGCACAGATTCTGACAAGGAATCTAGAACCCATATGGCGACATGTCAGAAAAGAGGCGCCACCACGCTAGTTTTAAGGCGCATTAAGTGAGTGTATAATGTGCCTGAATGAACGAATCTGTCAAAAATCTGGTATGTGGTATAGCTTGCACTGTAAAATTGATGTGCCTATCTAGGCGCATTGCATAATTTAGGCGCATAGCATATCACTGCTAGCATATTTGATGCGCCTACTTTAGACGCATTCAAATGTGTCGTGCCTGGCATATAATGCGCCTGGTTTTGGTGTACTACAGTTCATTTATATACAGAATAGAGCCTCAACAGTTTTTCTGCCACAAAACACACCAAAACAATGGCGCATTCGTATAAAGACCTGTTGCCCATAGTTTTGTGAATGGGACTCTCTGCTGCAGTCTGCACTGTGAATTGCAGCACAGATTTTTTTTCCAATGCAGGTGTTGAAGAAAAAAATAGATGTAACATGTTCCTTTTGTATGTGCAATCCACTCAGATTCTACACATAGTAGACTAGAAACAGAGTAGCCCCAATGAAATAGAGCTAATTTACATCCCAAACCACTGCCAAATCTACTGTACAGCGTGTGAATGTAACTAAAAGGTATGTTCACATGGCATATTTTGACCCCTATTTTGGTGCATATCTTATGCCGAAATACACCCAAAACAATGTTCTAAAGACTTCTTATAGACTGCAATGTAAAATACATGCCGTTGTTGTGGATGGGAACAAAGGTTATATATGTGTGTGATCCTTTGTGTCTCCATTTTAATGTATTAGTTAGTATATACCTCACATATACATATATATATATATATATATATATATATATATATATATATATATAATAGTAGGCACATACCTATGTAATACAGCATGTAAAAGCTGTCTGTATATCTCTTGTCACTAATATGTTAACAAAATGGCCGCCTGTATTCGTTTGTAGAGATCATCATGTAATCCAAGATGGAGTTACACCCTGTTTCCAAACATTCCTGAGCTGTGAGGAGGGGTCTGTAGATAAGGACGTGCCAATATACTCTCACAGCCAGGTACATATGATGCTTCTTATCTACTAATTTGCAAAAGTATAAAAAAGATGCCATTTAGTTAATAAAGCATAAAGCACTTTCACAGCAACAGGGCATGTTGTAAAGTTCTTTCTCGGTGCACCCTTTGTTATTTTTAATCTAATTTGGACCCCCACAAGGACAGAATAGCCCCTTTGAGGCTACTTCCATTTCACAGTCATTCACACTACTTTTATTTTATTCTCTGACATGTCAATTCTTTCAGTCTTATAGGCACCATGTAATATTGATGGCATATATCTGATTCTGCACTACGCATAATTTTCGCATAGCAATTAAGCGCTAAAAAGTGCATAATTTCAAACAAACGCGTTTTGCCATGCACAAATGTACACACCACAAATACACTGTGTGAACATACCCTAAGAGCAGATTCTAATACAGAATATACTGTGGATGTGCAGTGGATTTTGCATTGGGAGCAGAATATGCACTAAAGCTCCGCAACAAATCTTCTACATCTGAATGTGACCTAAGGAAGATGCAGAGACAGCAATATATCTTAATGGCAGTAGTGGTCAAAGAGAACGGCCATGATGAAAGGATCATTAATAAGCCACATAAAATTTCTCTAAGAATCTGCCTGTAAATCATAACGGGAACCTGCATTTTGCTACAACTATATTACTGTCTGCTCCTAAGCAGTGTCAGACTTGGGTGCCTGGGGCCTACCAGGGAAGTTGAATTTTGGGGCCCACCCTACAACTACTGTACATGGCTGCACATAACTCCTGCAATCTGCCTCTTGCTTCCAGCCTCTTTCTCTGCCTTTCTCCCTGAAAAGCAGACACAAAGGCCATCATGCCAATGGGCGCACTGGAGGTTTCCCTTGCTCCCCCTATGCGCCACTCCAAGCCTGCTCCTAATTAATGCTTAATTTTTATTTGACCATTAAAAATGTGATTAAGGGAATTTTGACACAGTGCAAATTTGGTCACTACTTTGCATCTTTATTTTTATGCCAAAACTAAATCTTAAAAAGGAAGCAAATTACTGATTAAAGGGGTCACTACATTGATTCATCTTACCTCATTCCTGTTTTCTTGGTATCATTTTGAATTCAGGGGCGTGTTTACTGGATTCTACTAGGCTGTAGTAGAAGCCAGGTCTGTAGGTATAACAACCAGTGCTGGCAGCCTATCAGGAGAGATTGAACAGGTCTGTAGCTATAGCAACCAGTGCTGGTAGCCTATCATAAGAGATTGAACAGGTCTGTAGCTATAGCGAACTGAGGAGCTGATGCAGCCCATGCAAGAGGGGATATCTTAGAATAAGTAGGATACTGTTAATGGGCATATATTGCAAAGTGACTTGTTTTTGCAAGATCTTTAAGATAAAAAGCAATCCTTGTAGTGAGACAACCCCTTTAAATCTGTACTGTCAAAGTGGCTTAAAGGGATTGCCCAATCCATGAATAAGGGAGGAAGCTGTTTAGTTTTTTCTGTTTCTTTTTATCTGGTGCTTCGTTTTATAGTTGATCAGTAGAAAAAAAAAATAATTTTAATTATTTTCTACAAATTATGAGCGACATGTCCCTTTATGGCTGTGCCATTTTTTGGGTGTACATTGCAGCAAAAAAATGTTGACGCCCTATTCTCTATGTAAATTAAGCGTAGTACACCAAAACTAGGCACATTATACGCCAGGCATGACATATTTGAATGCGCCTAAAATAGGCGCATCAAATATGCTAGCAATTATATGCTATGTGCCTAAGTTATGCAATGCGCCTAGATTAGGTACATCAATTATACTATTCAAGGTATACCAGACTCCAGATTTTTGACAGGTTCATTCATTCAGGCACATTATACACTTATTTAATGGGCCTTAAAACTGGCATGGCAGCACCTCTTTTCTGACATGTCGCCCTATATCTTTCAAAGTCAGGCAGTTTTGTTTGGACTTTCTGTGGGCTTTTTGCTGTTTGATGAAAGGAAGCACACAGGAAACATCTCTGTGTGGAGTTCAGGAGATCAGGTGACCAAAGAGGTCTGGCTTTTTTCAGGGCAATTTTTAAAGCTACCCCCTTTAGTCCTGCCTTCCAAGGCTTTTATCATAGATGAACAAATAGGGGATGTGTACTAAAACTGAGATTGGTAGGAAATAGAGCACAATAAAGGTTACTGGGGCTTGTAGTTTAACAGGACAAAGGGAACCAGCTTCCAAACAGGAAATGCTGCTGCTCAGCTGCAGAGAAGGGAGGCAACCTACAGAACAGGGAAAGCACAAAGTAGCATAGAAAACATTGCGGGAAATGAACTAAAACTCAGGCCAGCAATGTGATGATTTCTTGTGTTGTTGTTAGTTCTCTGGACAAATCTTTTAATACTGTGATTGGGAAACATCCTGTCTACTGCCAAACTGCAAATTGCTAATCCAGCGATGAGTTCAGCAGTTGCTCAAGACCATGTAGGCTGGAAACACAGTTGTTATGGGGTTAAGAAGAGAAGCAAAGTGCTGAATCTACGGTTCCTTTGCCCCCTTGCTCTGATGGCAGAACTGAGCCCAAATTTGTCAACTCTACTGGCCAATTACAGAAGCCAGATGGATAATTTTATTCCTAATCTTACCCTGCCTCTATCTCTCTTTCACATCTCCCTGACTTCATAGTATGTGTATCGACTACTGCATTCTGTAAAACAGTTTCTCATGTACATAAGATTAAAAATGGCCAAAACAGCTGTTCTCACCCATTTCAGTCACAGACTACGGGCAAACAATGCTGGATTTTATGTCACTCTTCATGAACTGAAACTACAGTATATGTGTATGTTATTGTCATTCAATTAGACATGATTTTTTGCAATTTATGCAAATTCATTTTTGCACATTGTTTTCTAAAATACCCCTTAATACATGAAAATTTGGGGGGTCAAAAAAAGATATAACTAATATACCACATAAGTACAAGAAAACTTACAAAAAGAAGGTATCTGATGCTAAAAGATAACAATGTCATTGAATAATATATGATACAAAAATTATAATGGCAAAAAATTCACAAGAAAAAAGGGCACAACACACCTCTGCCACTACAAAAATAATATAGAATTTATGTTAAACACATAATAAAGTCTATTGTATCTAGGGGCATATGTAATCCAAGTAAGCAACATAATGTAATCAAATATCATAAAGTGTATAAGACATAAGAGTATGCATTATAATATATACTAAACCTGGACAATATAGATGTAGGAGACGGCACCCAAGGGGATGGAGTTTGAAAGCCCTTTCCTACATCTACATTGAACAGGTTCATTATATACTGTATTACTATGTATACTCATATGTCCAATGTGGCATTTGATGACTTTATGTTACTTACATACCCCTGGATAAAATAGAGTGCATTATGTGTTTAGTATCTTATTGCCCATGCTCATATTTTACGCTTCTGACCCTTGGCCTTGTGTTCTAAACTACTCTCCTGCATGTCCTGACCTGTTGTCTGTTCCTCTACCTATTGCCTGTAGTCGGTTGCCTGTACCACCGACTATGTCTCTGCTTTCCCTCCTGTACCTTGTTGGCACCTCGGCTGTCACTGTGAGTGACCACGTCAGGGGTAGCGACCTGGGAGTTCCCTGCAGCCAAGTCTATCCTGCCTTGTGTTGTACTCTGGTAAAAACCAGGGGCTACTTTGGCGTGGTTATTTTCATCTCTCGTGGTGACCCAGTGGTTCCACCATCTGTCTCTGTGTACAGTGCTGTGGAATATAACAGCGCTATATAAATGAATACAAAATATCAGAGTCCCTGTAATGTATACTCTTATAATCCACAATAAGCCATGACTACTGTTGTGTTGCAGAAGCTGGATGCGTCATGCTTTTATAATAAATGTTCGTCCAGGGATTGTATACGTCATGCACACAAAAGAAATCAGTCAGCACCATCTACAGTGAAATAAAATGGCTCCACAAAACCGTCAGCTTTTCCAATATAACCGCACAGACAAATTGATCTGCAATCATTATGAGCCATGGTCCCTGAGTAACAGGTATGACAAAGATACTCACAAATCAAACTGGAGGCAAGATGAAGCTAAGAGACTATGAAATAATGTATGAAGAATAGATAAAATATCAGGTATTTACTCAACTGCGAATATAGAGAGGCAAACATGTTCATAAAACTAAGCTCTTTAAATAAACCTTACAAGAGATGAGTCACCAGGAAGGTTAGTTTCGTACCTGATTATATTAGGTCTAGATACCCTTTATGTATATAGTCATTAGTATTGTCTGTAATGTTGATATCTCATTTCTGTAATTATAAGATCTATTACGTATCTAAAAAAAATGATAGGATGCGAAAATGATCAAGACCACAATGGAACCCAGTGAACCCCAAGTCAACACAGTCAGCCAGATGCCTTTGGTGTCTGTTATTTCATAGGTCCAGGAGTGTCATCATGGTTTCTATTCTAACAGGTATTTTCCCTTGGTGGGGCAGGTGTAGCAGTGTCCATGCAAATGGATAAGGAACAGCAGGAGGGCATATAGTTGAGACCAGAAGTTTACATACACTGGGGGCACACCTGAAGCAAGAAGTGAGAGACAAAATCTGGAAGGCCGAGTATGTGGACATGTTTTCCCTGCTCCCTCTGGAAAAGTTCAATTTGGACAGGAGTAGGAAGAAGGACAGCAAAAAGTAGGATGAGGAAAAGCGCCGCTGGCGCCTCATTCCTCAGTCGTTTACAAACTGGCTACAGGCTTTCACCATTTTAGCAAGCGTTATTGGTGAGAAGGCACCGGAGAACTGTTCGGCCTTGAATTGCTATTTGGACATGATAGGTGAGACACATCGCGTTTACGGTGGCATGGAGTGGCTATGCTACAACAAACCATTTCATCAGTGGAAAATGGTTAGGCCTTTGATATGCTGGGATCATAAAGACATAGGGCTGTGGCCCAGGATCATGGCTCCCACAAGGTCTGGGCCACTTCCTTCCCGGGGAGGCCAGCTCTGCCGGCTCATCCAATAACACAGGAGTTGGGTCCCAAACTAGCGGGCAAAAGATGGGAGTTTGTTGGCGGTTTAATGACAGCCTATGCAAATTTAGTTCATGCTGCCGGTTTAAACACATTTGCTTTTTCTGCGGGGCTTCCTCACTTGTGGTTACTCATTGTTTCAAAAAAGGATGGGAAGGGTGGGCAGCAACAATAGTGGACAAGGGGGTGACACCAGTGAGACTTCACAAGATGGTGCCATTTCTAACTAGGTATAGTGACAGGGCTATGTTGGATTTGTTGTTTGAAGGTTTTGGACACGGTTCTAGGATCCATCCTCCTGCGCATCAGGTTCCCTTTTCCACTAGGAATTTAAAATCAGCTTATGATCACCCTTTAGTGGTGTCCTATAAACTGTCAAAGGAAGCGTCTCTTGGGAGAATGGTCGGGCCTTTCGGTGTCCCATTTTCCAATTTGGTTGTATCAAATTTGGGGGTGGTACCAAAGAAAAAGCCAAACAAATTTCGGCTCATCCATCATTTGTCATTCTCGAAGGGTCAGTCGGTCAATGTTGGCATAGCCCCCAAACTTTGTTCAGTGGTTTATACTTCATTTGATGAAGCGGTCTGCTTCGTGTGGCATCGCAGAAGGGGTTCACTAACGGCTAAGACCAACATTGAGTTGGTCTTTTGTTTGTTGCCCATCCATGCAAACAGTTTACATTTGTTGTGGTTTATATTCATTTGAGAAGGGTCTGCTTCGTTGCACTCCGAAGGGCCTGCTCAAATTTTTTGCGCTTTTTTTAGGCTTTGAGCATGTTTTTGGAATTGGTTTTGAGGGATGTTTCAGGTTTGAGTTCTATCATTCACTATTTAGATGATTTTTTTTATGTGTTGGCCCAGCTGGGTCCCCACTCTGCGAGTCAATTTTGTGGACAATGGAAGGGTGACAGGCCGATTTGGGATTCCTTTGGCTCCTGAAAACACAGAGGGCCCTTCATCCTGCATGAATTATTTGGGAATTTGTATAGATTCAGTTAGGATGGAATGCAGGTTGCCCGAAGATAAGTTGCAGTCGTTGCGGAATGAGGTGCAGCGCGCTTCCCTCTTTAGGAAAGCCCCCAATCAGGGATTTGCAGTCATTGTTGGGAAAATTAAACTTTGTGTGTAGAGTTATGCCAATGGTACGGGTTTTCTGTAGGCGTTTAGCTAGTGCGACGGCAGGTATTAGAGCACCACATCACTATGTTCATTTAACCAGGGCCATAGGGAGGATTTGGGGGTCTGGTCTAGTTTACTGAGTTTGTATAATGACTACTCCGTAATTTAGGCAAGGAGATGTCTAATCAGGAGGTAGACATTTTTACTGATGCAGCAGGCAGTACAGGTTTTGGCGCCATCAGTTAGTGCACGGGCCCATGGGCCGCTTCATGGGGGGACTCAATTTACAGGTGGGACCGGGGCGGCCTACAAGTCAGAATGGTGTGTCTGGGTGGACTGGGTCATAGGGCTAGAGGACATTGAGTCGGAGGAAGAGAAGATTGATGCACTGTTATGTTTGTTGGCAAAAGTCGGGGCGGACAAGTGGTCTGCATCAAGAGTGTTGCTTTTTATGTCAGGGCTCATGTTTGGCTTTAAATTATGCAGGAAGCGGGACTTGACAAAGGTTTTCATCATCACTCAGGCATTACAAAGTTACTGCCGGGGTAGAGTGGCTAGGGATAGTAACACCAGGTCGTTTTTGTGCTTTTGGAACACTTAGGGAACACGTTGGGTTCAGTTTCCAGCTCCGCTTTCGAGGCAGTCTTCTTCTGTTTACCTTTCTCCTTAGCATTTTTTGGGGCCATGTGGATTGGCGATCTGGTGTCGCTGAGTCGAAAAAAAGGGGGGAAGGGACTGTTTGGTTGTGATATGGCTGACAAGGGTGACATGATTAAGTTTTTAATCCAGAAGTCTAAGATGGATCAGGAAGGCAGAGGGAAGAAAGTAGTCCTCTCGGTGGTCCCAGGGGCTATGATGTGTCCAGAGAGTCTGTGTTGGGCCTCTCCTGTGTCACGCACACGGGCCTTTCTTTCCAGATACCAGTTTACTGTCATCTTCAGACACTGTTTAGAAGCAATTGGTTTGAATTCGTCTAATTTCGCCCCACATTCCTTCAGGATTGGGGCAGTGACTGAGGTTGAGAGATAGGGCCTCCGACCTGAGCTTATGCGAAAAATCGGGAGATGGGAGTCTGACAGAGTTAGGTTATACATTTGCCCTCACTTGGTTTAGGCTGGGGGACTTGTTAAGGGTTGGTAGGTAGGTTCCTTTTTAATTTAGTGGTCTTCGTCTAACGCTTTTGTTTCTCCCAAGTTCGATCTCCCGTCCTAGTGTGGATACTTGGCCATTCCTACATGCATTGGGGTGCCTAGAGAGTGGATGTGCGTCCAAATGGTATACAATTGTGCATCCCTCATTTTGTTGCTGTGGTGTTGTGGATGGGACAGAGTGTTTTTAGATGTATGGTTATGGTGACAGAGTTTCTACAACTCACGGAGTTGGATAGGGACCCGGAGGTGCTGATTTTACATGTGGGCGGCAATGACTTGGGATCCCTCATGTTCTGGGAATTAGTATGGAACATAAAATATGACCTATTGCGCCTTCGGTCGTGTTTTCCTAACCTTGTGGTTGTCTGGTTTGACATAGTGTTTCGTCATCATTGGAGGGGGGCTTGGATTGGTGGAGCGCTTGAACTGCGCTACAGTGAAAGTGAACAGATCCATTGTTAGCCTTGTGGCCGGGGGGAGGTGGAGGGGTTTGTTAGGCACTTAGAGTTGGAGGCTGGGGAAGGGCATTTCTGATTGTGGTAGGAATTGATCTTTGGGCCTTGGGCATACATGAGGATGTTGAGAGAGTGCTAGGTCTGGTGGGGGTCTCTCATGCAGGAGAAGTCATGACATGTTCGCGGTGGAGGTTGGGGTCCTTGGAGTGGGTGGAAGAAAATTGGTGAGGGAGTCATTCGGAATATGGTTCCCTCAGTTTTTTTGCCTATTTGGACTGGATCTGGCAAAGGTGGGCTCTTTCAGGCTGGTAACCCTGGAGAGCAAATAGATTTGAGCCATCAATAATGGCTTTTGGTGCCACCGTGCCAGTGGGGTTGGCTACAAGCAGAGGGTGGTAAAGGTGGAGGGAATTTAGGCTAAGCGGTTTTCGGGGAGCAAGCACGCAGCGTTGCGGAGGGTCAAGTAGTAAGCCAAAAGAAATCCAAGTGCCGCTACGATATCCACTACCCAATAATGTTTAAAAATTGAAAAAAGTTTTATTGAATATCCAAAAAAATAAAACATACAAAAACACATGAACCCATGCATGGACGAGCAAAAGATATAGCATGCGTTGAAAGAGACTGACGCGTTTCGAAGCAGAAGCTTCTTAATCGTAGCTGAAGTAACGGATGACGTATGCTCATTTAAATACCAATAAACTCCGGTCACATGTTGGGGATTAACCTATAGAAACCAAAGTATATATAATAAACAAATATAAACAATTATAAAACACCATAGAATGAACACACATAAATACATCAAATAATGTGGAAAAAGATTAATAATAATACAAAATATCCTGTCTAATATTTAACCCTTTAGGGAGTCTAGTTTCTAAGTCAAAAATCCAACGAGACTCTCGACTGAGAAGTTTGCGGAGCAAATCTCCGCCCCGTGGAGAGTGTGTCACCTTCTCTATACCAAGGAATGAAAAACAGCTGACATCCCCTCCATGTGTCTCCAAAAAATGTTTAGAGACCATGGAGATACTGTTTATGTTATCAGTTTTGTAAGAATCGGAGAGATGTCGCCTAATTCGGACCTTGAGTGGGCAAGAGGTGCAACCTACATATTTCACTTTACATTGGGTGCAGCTTACCAAATAAACTACAAATTTACTATTGCAGTTAATAAACTTATTGATGCGGTAGCTCTTACCTGTTGAAAAAGAAGTAAAATGGTCTGAATTATGACAAAAGCGGCATGCGGTACATTTCTTGTGTCCACACCTATAATAGCCCGTATTGCTTAGCCAAGAACACTGTGAGGTAGAGGTAGAACTAAAAAAACTAGGGGAAAGCAAGGAGCCCAAGGGTCAAGTAGTGCCTCTCTACAGTACAGTGTGCTACTACATGTTCTGTACTGCTCTTTACATGTGCCAGGATGAGTGGATGCTTTGGGAACCAGGTGAAGGTCCCATTATTTCTGGTACATTCTGTATAAAGTACATGACCAAAAAAAGCTGATATCCTCATAACAGAAAGTGATTTCCAGCTTTGAGCAGCTCTTCCTGACCGTTATATGTAAGGACTTGCTGTATCTGTATTAGTTGTCTGCTTCATTTTCTTTAATCTTAATTTTGCATTATTTTGGGTGATATTTTTTGGCTTTGGAACAAATTACTAGTTTTCCATACAACTATAGTTTCAACATACTCATGTCCACAAAGCAATTAATATTGTATGTTGAGGGAGCACTGTTTGTCTTTCCTCTAGACCAGTGATGACGAACCTTAAGCTTAGTGTGTCAAAATTACTAAAAAAAACCCTAGCTTAACTCAGGTGCCATGTCACATCTAGAAATATCCATAATCTTGTATACAATGACCACTATATCTTCAGCCCCAAATATACAGCTTAGTATAAGGCTCCCTGTATATACAGTCCCCACATCCTAAGCCTCCCATATATACAGCACAGTATAAGGCTTCCTTTATATATAGCCCCCTGTGTATACACTGACCCCTATATCTTCAACCCCTCTGTATCTTCAGCCCCCGTGTGTACAGCCATCGCCTTGTGTCTGTAGGATGTGAGGCCGCAGGTACAGGTAATCACACCTGTCTCCTGCATGACCCGGGAATTTTGTATGTGGCTCACTATGTGTGACAGGGCCCTAAGCCTATAGGAGCAAGTGTGAGTGTGAGCGTTCCAGCCCATACACTGTACAGGAGCGGGAAGGCTCGTTGTGGATGGAGACATGAAGAGAGAAGCATCTGCAGGTACCAGGGCCTGGATACATGGAGAACGGGCATTGTGTATGACCAACCTAAAGCTGGTGCTTCTGGCTGTCTCTACTGCCTCAGCACTACTCACACTCGGGGGCTGCAAATTGAAGGCCTCTTCGCTGGCCGCCCATGGAGACTGTATCATAAGGAGACAGGGACCAGTGAGGGAGGAGACGCACCTGCAGCTCAGACAGTGAAGCCAAGTGGCAAGATCAACTGACATCTAGCCATTTGTCATCTATGTTGAAATTTTACATGGAGCTCAAGGCACACCGGGGGTTTCACCAACTCCCCGGTGGGCCAGTCCGAGCCTGGGTTTGGGGATGGCACAATGCGTGTTACCCAAAATGTCTTGGCGTGTCACCTTTGACACACATGTCTTAAGTTCGCCATCACTGCTCTAGACAGAGTGGATGCTCCCCCCCCCCAGTATAGTTAGGGTGTACTCACATGTACAAAAGTTTTTGCAACTAAAACTATTCATTCAGTGAAGTTGCTCCTCCAGTCTCCATTTAGATTGGACAATGGCAGAAATTCTGGAGCTGCGTCACCAGTATCTGTCAGGATACCTTGAAAAATGTATCCTGACATACACCGTGGTGAGATATACCATAGAGTCTCATAGGGTCTCTTTTTGACTATGTGTACTCTATTTCATGTTTGTAGACCATACTTTAGCGCTCAGAACATAAACCGTATGCCGATGAGAGATAGAGCATATATAGTCCAAAACACCGTTAGCGCTTTAGACCCCATGCCTTCAACAAGAATCCCAATGTATACTGCTGATGTAGCCCTAAAGTATAATGTGAATGGGGCCTAAGCTGTTGTTTTTCCCAAACTAAATAACTCATTAAGGGGAACCTGTCATATCCCTTATGCTTCCCAATCATGTAGTGGCAGACTGACTGTCTACATGGGGGTCACTTATGTCGTCAAATAACAGCATTTTAGATAACTATACTTCTCATCTTTGCAGTATGCAGCCGGCACTAGCAGAGATGAATCCATGATATCCATGAGTGGCTACTTCGCCCTGCCCACCGCCGCTGAGTGACAGTTGTCTATTACTAGGATCAGGTAGAGAACTGTCAATCAGCTGCAGATGAGTTCGGCAAGTGGTCGCTCAGGAATATCATGGACTCATCTCTGCTAGTGCCGGCTGTATATTGCAAAGATGAGAACTAAAGTTTCCTGAAACACAGATACTTAAAGGGTAACATGTTATAGAAGTAGCAGAACTAAACATGAAAGATAACACACCATAATATAACAGCTTAGAATGTTATTTTTACTTTTCCAATGGTCTATGTTCACAGATAAGAGCAGATATTTCGGTCAAGCTGAACTCTGCTACATCCATATAGAGCAGAAAGAGCTGAGCAGATTGGTATACAGTTTTGTAGGGGAAGATTCTTTTTTATTTGTTTTTAATCTATTTAAATCCATGCTTAAGGTTAAAGGGGTTGTCTCACTACATGGATTCATCTTACCTCAGTCCCGTTTTCTTGGTTTCACTTTGAATTCGGGGGTGTATTTACTGGCTTCTACTAGGCTGCAGTAGAAGCCAGGTCTGTAGCTATAGCAACCAGTGCTGGCAGCCTATCAGGAGAGATCAAACAGGTCTGTGGCTATAGCAACCTGAGGAGCTGATGCAGCCCATACAAGAGGGGATATCTAGGAATAGGTAGGACACTGTTAATGGACACATATTGCAAAGTGACTTGTTTTTTAAAGATCTTTAACATAAAAAGCAATCCTTGTAGTGAGACAACCCCTTTAAGGAGTCCAGTGGGTGGTGTTATCAGTAAATTACAGCCTTCCATATATGAGTGCACATTCAGAGATAGCCGTCAATCACTGATAAGACCGCCCACTGGACTCCTTAACTCAGAATAAGCAGGAATTTAAATAAATGAAATTCAACTTCTTCTGAATCTTTCCTTGCAAAACTATAGATCAATCTGCTCAGCTGCTCCTGTTCTATAAGATGCTGTCTGCAGATCTGATAGCGTGTTCAATGTGACAGGATCCCTTTAAATAACAATCTGAATACTATAGTAGGTATTTCTTGCCATAGTAAAGCTAAAGCTAAATCCTATGATCCAATATATACAGTATACGAGTCACCCAAGCCCTCCTCCCCCCCCCAAGGCAGTCAGAGAAAAGAAGGATCAGGTATGTTGGATCGTAACATATCAGATTCTTTATTCCTGTGGGATATGCTTCCAAAGACATCCTGACAGTGGAGCCAGGAGAAATAGACGCCAGTCAAGCAAGCATTCAGCCTTCAGTTATTTCACATGCAGTGCCACCGTTACCAGGGCTATATAAGTAAGGATTAATGCTGGCATGATGTAAAGCAGGCTGGTGACCGGGCAGGACAGGATCTAAATGTATAACATAGAGCTAAATGAATGATGAAGCTGCAGAAGGACAATACAGCCACAAGCAGTGAATTGTGGATGAGGACAAAGCATGACGTCTACCAGTCATATACATCTATTTGTTATGAGTGTGATTTGGCTAATGGACCTCCAGCTTTATGGATGGGGAAGAAGGATGTCAGTGATACTAGTGACCGTACTGTCACACAATGAAGACACAGCCAGAGTATCACACACGCAGGTGCCTATACCTTATACCCAGCATAAATAAACAACACCCACATATACCCTGCAGCCGGCAGAATGCAGAAGAGGTAACAGGAGCCATGAACTGTGCTGTGCAACAAACTGTACAGTCATATCCGTAGTGCAACCAAAGACCCTCCTATATTAGAGATACTCCCCACAAATATGATCTTTATATAAACTGTACTGTACAACTGTACACTAGTCATATCCATTGTGGAACCAAAGACCCTCCTATACTAAAGATATACTGCACAAATATGATCTTTATATAAACTGTACTGTACAACAAATATACACCAGTCACATCCATGGTGACCAATGACCCTCCTATACTAAAGATATACCGCACAAATGAGCTTTATATAAAATGTACTATACAACAAATATACAACAGTCATATCCATTGTGGAACCAAAGACCCTCCTCTGCTAGAGATACTCCCCACAAATATGATCTTTATATAAACTGTACTGTACAACAACTGTACACCAGTCACCTCCATGGTACAGCCAAATACTCTCCAATACTAGAGATACTCCCCACAAATATGATCTTTATATAAACTGTATGGTACAACAACTATACACTAGTCATATCCATGGTACAACCGAAGACCCTCCTCTGTTAGAGATACTCCCCACAAATATGATCTTTATATAAACTGTACAACAACTGTACACCAGTCACATCCATGATGGAACCGAAGACCCTCCTATATTAGAGATACACCACACAAATATGATCTTTATATAAACTGTACTGTACAACAACTGTACACCAGTCATATCCATGGTGGAACCAAAGACCCTCCTATATTAGAGATACACCACACAAATATGAGCTTTATATAAACTGTACTATACAACAAATATACAACAGTCATATCCATTGTGGAACCAAAGACCCTCCTTTGCTAGAGATACTCCCCACAAATATGATCTTTATATAAACTGTACAACAACTATACACCAGTCATATCCATGGTGCAACCAAAGACCCGTCTATACTAGAGATACTCCCCACAAATATGATCTTTATTTAAAGGGAACCTGTCACATAGATTTTGCCCCCCTTACTGAGGGCAGCACAAGCTAGTGTCAGACATGCTGTTCCCAGCACTGTGTCTCTTATTCTGTAAGATGCTGGAGTTTTAGAGCATTTACCCATTAAATCTTATTCATGAGCAGGTGTTAGCCCCGCCCACCAAAGGCTAGCTCCGCCCAATGACAGTTATTCACATGTTTCTATCTATTAAAAGTAATAGGTTTGTCAGTTGAGGTGGCGGGGCTAGCCTCCGATTGGCCGGGTTTGAAAAAAACTGACACTCTGAAGGACTCTTTGAATGACTCTTCTGGCTGAAAACTGCAGATTTGACCATTAAATACACGAAAACTACAGCATCTTACAGAATAAGGGACACAGTGCTGGAAACAGCAGGTCCGACGCTAGCTTGTTCTGTCCTCAGCAAGGGGGGCAAAAACTATGTGACAGGTTCTCTTTAAACTGTACTGTACAACAACTGTACACCAGTTACATCCATGATGGAACCAAAGACCCTCCTATATTAGAGATACACCACACAAATATGAGCTTTAGACACCCATTCAAATGTTATTATACAAAGATGCAGTGGAAGGAGCTACACCTACCAATGACCCTCAAACCAGCCCTGCTAAGAGAGCTTCAATCAGCCACCTACTAGTCTGCCATCATCCTGTCTGATGTAATATCAAGAAATACATTAAGTCTGCTGCTTATGTAGTTTACTGATGTAGAAATGTAGTTGTAGCTTCCCAATGTATATGGAACATCTGTTCTCTGTGTTTTGAGGCATTACATATTTTAACATACATTTTTCCATTCATAGGACATCAGATTGAATATACATGGACTCATTGAATGTGGATTACTGATTGGACTCTATCCATATATGGTTTTTTTTAGTAACTAAAGTGTTTATTATTTTCCATAAAGAACACAGATTAAATGTCATTGTCACAATTATTGTCAGAAACATAGAAATAAAAAGAGAAATAATCAATTCAATAATATTCACTCAAGAGTTTAAAGATACCAGGAACATAAAAATCGATCAAATGACAGCACCAATATCATCCGTACAAGAACGATAATCAATGGACCCGGACTATGAGATATATTTTTTTCATTTTCTATTCACATATCACTGTTACTCCAATGAGGAAATGTGAACCTATAGTCTGTTTAGTATCTATTATAGGACAAGTATATGAGCAAGAATAAAAGCAGTTAATATTTTAAAGTAAATTATGGAGACTAATGGGAGGTGTTGTATGAGGTCTGACGTTGTCCTGGGCCTCCCACACAAATACTTTAAGAGAATCTATTGCCTTTTTTTGCTGATTAAAACCAGATACCCATAAATATTCTTTTCTTCTAAGTCATTTTTATTTTCTTATATATGATTATGGAGGCAGCCATCTTGCCTGAGCTGCTTTTAACAGCATTTAGAGATGCTTTACAGCAGCTTCATGGTCAAGGGATCTTTGATTTCTACAGAAGAGTTTTCTAGGCATGATCTGTGACCTGGAAAGAAATCAGTGTGCAGGGAAGGAGAGAGGGTGACCTCTGTTGTGAACGGTGGATCCTATGTTACCTATACACATTGATGTCACCTTTCAGTGTAATTCTGCCTGCACTGATAATGTGGAGACTGCTGAAAAGTTTTATTTAAAGAACTGGAAGTGTCAGACTATTATTATTGGAAACTGCTAAACTTTAGGATTTTTAAAAAATATTGATAGTGATATGGGAAATGACACATTCCCTATAATTGTGTGTGTGCTTGTTACACAGTGGTCCATCCAGATGGCAATCTGCTGTTTATTCTTTTTGCTAAGAGAACATATCCTCACAATATAATATGTATACAGCAGATGAAATAAGTATTGAACAAATCACCAATTTTCTAAGTAAATATACTTCTATAGGTGCTATATTCTCACCAGATGTCTTTAACAACCCATTCAATCAACACAGGCAAAGAAATCAAACCATAGATGTCCATAAATAAAGTAATGTGTAACAATGAGAAATGATCCAGGGAAAAAGTATTAAACATACTTAATAAAATTGATTTAATACTTGGTACAAAATCCTTTGTTGGTGATGACAAGACGTCTCCTGTATGGAGAAACTAGTCGCGTTCATTGCTCAGGTGGGATATTGGCCCATTCATCCACACAAACACTCTTCACATCCTGAAGATTGTGTGAGCTCCTTCTATGAGCTCTGAGCTTTAGTTCCTTCCATAGATTTTCTATTGGATTCAGCTCAGGTGATTGGCTGGTCAGTTCTAGCAGCTTTATTTTCTCTCTCTGAAACCAATTGAGAGTTTCCTTGGCCGTGTGTTTGGCATCATTGTCTTGCTGAAATGTCCACCCCCGTTTCATTTTCATCATCCTGGTAGATGGCAGCAGATTTGCACCTAGAATGTCTCGGTACATTTGTTCATTCATCCTTCCTTTAATTAGATAAAGTTTACCAGTGCCGTATGCTGAAAAACAGCCCCGCACCATGAAGTTACCATCTCCAAACTTCACTGTTGGTCTGGTGTTTTTGGGGGTGATATGCGATGCCCTTCTGCCTCCAAACATGGTGTATATCATAGCATCAAAATGTTCATTTCTGGTCTCATCTGAATACATTATATTCTCCCAATATTTCACAGGCTTGTCTAAATGTTGTTGGGAAAACTTTAAACGTGCTTGAACATGCTTTTTGTTCAGCAATGGAGTATTTTTTAAACTGAGTCCAGGTCTTTCTGTAGCTCTTCTCAGATGGTCCTTGGCTCTTGAACAACTTCTGATAATTCTATTCACTCCTCTGTTTGAAATCTTTCAGGGAGCACCTGGTTGTAGTCAATTTTTGATGAATTGATGTATTTCCACTTTCGGATTATGGTCCCAGCAGTGCTCACTAGAGCCTTCATTAGTTTAGAAATTCTTCTGTAACCAATTCCATCAGTATGTTTTGCAACAATAAGGTTGAGAAGGTCCTGAGACAGCTCACTGGTTTTACCTATCATGAGATATTTCTTGAATGGCACCTTGGTAATGAGACACTTTTTTATAGGCCATCAGGTAAACCCCCTGATATTATTTCTCACTAATTGGCAGGTTTGGGGGGTTTGGTGGTGTAAAAATAATTTTCCATGGCTTTTTGCTCTCTTTTCGTCATGTGTTCATACTTTTTCCTGGAATTTTCTCATTTTATAAAAAAATTCATTTTAAAATCTATGGTTTGACTTCTATGTGGTTTTGGGGGTATAAACCCCAATGGTGTGGAAGTGTGGGGCAAAATCTAATGTTAGGATATATACACAATGCATCACCGGCCACTTTATTAGGTACACCATGCTAGTAATGGGTTGGACCCCCTTTTTGCCTTCGAACTCCCTAAATTCTTCGTGGCATAGATTCCAAAAGGGTGTTCAACGATGCTCAATTGGTCCAAGGGGCCCAAAGGAGTCCCAAGAAAATATTCCCCCCCAGGGACCCCACCACCACCATAAACCCGTTGATAAAAGGGCAGGATGGATCCATGTTTCTTTTTGTTGCGCCAAATTCTGACCCTACCATCCAAATGTCGCAGCAAAATCGAGATTCCAGACCAGGCAATTTTTCCAATCTTTACGGTCCAATTTCGATGAGTTTGGGGAAAATTTGGAGTTCAGTTTCCCTGTTTTAGCGGGAAAGGGTGGCCCCGGTTGGTTTTCTGTGCGTGCCCATCTGCCTCAAATTTCGCCGTACTTGCGTTCAGAATGCTTTCTGCGTCCCTTGGGTTTGTAACGGGGGCTATTTTTTCCTGTTGCCTTTCTATCAGCTCAAACCAGTTGCCCATTTCCCTTTTACCTCTGGCATCAAAAGGCATTTCCGCCCACAGGACTGCCGCTCACTGGATGTTTTTTTCTTTTTTGGGCCATTTTCCCTTTTTCCCTAGAGATGGGTTTTGCGGAAATCCAGGAGATCAGCAGTTTCTGAAAAATCAGACCCCTTCTGGGCCCAAAACCCTGAAAAGTTTAAAGCACTCAAAACACCTTTCTTCCCCCTACGATGCCGGTTTTACTGCAGGGATTGTCTTGACCATGTTCATGCCTAAATCCTGAGTTACCGCCATGTGTTGGTGATTTGAAATTAAGTTTTAACGAGCAGTTGGACAGGTTTTACCTAATTTTTGGCGGTGAGTGTAATATTTATAAATTAATTCACAATTTTTAACCTATGGATACAGTTTTATTACACTTGAGATCAACCAGTATTGGTTGGAAGAGCATGACCAAGACTTTCAAGTACTACCCTGCCTCCTCATTCCCCAGACATTGAAAGCTAAGGGAATTGGGTCCATGTATCTAATATCTGACTACACAGCAGCACAGATTTGCTCTACTAGATATTTGCACATTCTAATATAGGGCAAATCTCATAGAAAGAAAAACATAATGCAGTTTTCTAATATATAATGTAGGTTTACCAAAGGTGACCCCATACTTTGAATTTATATGGAGTCTCATTGCTATATTGATTCCTTTCCATTTACAAGAAGGAGACGTCTAGATTCCATCTCTAAAAGGACACAGCAAGGTTTAAAGAGTAACCTCAAGTAACTTAAGCCCCATGAAGTAATCAATGAAGCTGCGGCCTTTATATTACACCATTGAAATGCGTCACTAAGCCGGATTTTTAAAGTTTTCAGTTCACACAGCCCCTCATTCGTAGGGTTTTTTGTTTGGGGAATTGCCCAATCATGACGGGGGTTTTCCTTTTTTCGAAAAAGCAGTGACCAAATGTTCTTGTTTGAAGATGAAAATAAGGGCATCAAAGTATTTGAAAGGAGTAAAGTTTTGGATTGTGTAGAGGCTATGGGGTTTGCATGAGCAGAGAAAAAAAAAAAATAAAAATTGGGGTTAACACATTATTTCTTGATTTATTTCTTGATTTCTTTATTTCATCTGTATAAAGAGGCTAAGAGTAACTGGGGGCTTTCTGAAAAACCATCCTATTTAGGAAATATTTAGAAGAAATTACAGAATATACAGGGAATATACAGATATATGCACAATTATTAGGACTATTTCCTACTTTCAACTTCAGCAGTGCAGAGTTCACGTAGGAAGACCGTGATATGAGCTGGGTTGGTGGGTATATAAGGCTTGTGTCACGAGTGGCACCGCAGCCCGCAGTCCAGGCTCCGGGCGCACTTGTGCTCCTGCGATTCCCGTCCGGAGCGGGTGGCGCCGCGGTTCACATGTCAGCTGCACTCCTGGCTGTCTGCCAGCCGTTGTGCGCGTCCCTGTTCCTTAGGGCGCATGCGCGCGCCGGCTCTCTCAGATTTAAAGGGCCAGCGGGCTGGTAATTGGTTATTGCCGGTCGCTGAGCCTAGAGGAAGCCTTTCGTTACTCCGGTTAGTAGTTCCTGTGTACCAGTCCCGTCTGCTCTCGTCCCTCAACTACGATCCTGTGCCGCCTGCCCTGACCTTCTGGCTTGACCCCGACTACGAGTTTGTCTACCGTTTCCGTACCGCGTTACACCTCGGCCGCCTCCGCAAGCATGTTACATCAGGGGTAGCGACCTGGTGGAATCCCACCAAGGCAAGTCCATCCCGCCTTGCGGCGGGCTCTGGTGAAAACCGGGACCCACTTAGATTCCGCTCCCTGGCGTGGCCCGTATCACCGCTTGCGGCGGTTCACTGGATCCACTACCCCGGCTCCTTTGCCAAGAGACCAGTTATGTACCTCCTGTCAGCACAAGAGCAGGATGTAAACAAATCACGCTGAGTCATGAAGCTGCAGGGGAGAGAGGGTGGGGGCGAGTGAGGAGTGAGGAATCCAAGGGAGCGTCTCAAAATTTAAAGGGGATTTGCCGAGAGATAGATTCTTACCTCTCAGCTTAGCCCAGGCAGAATGTCAACAAATCACGCTGAGTCATGAAGCTGCAGGGGAGAGAGGGAGGGGGAGTGAGGAATCCAAGGGAGCGTCTCAAAACTTAAGTGAAATAATAAACAGTACAACAGTGGATACAGTGTCAATATAGCAAGACAGCCTCAGACTCAGACTGCACTGTCAGGAGGAGCCTTATCTGCTAAGTAGCTAATGTAATGTAAACAAATCACGGAGCTGAAAGAGAGACACACACAGCGGAGAGCACAGAGCTGCATTAGGGATCTTGTGACATGTACACTGAAATAATCAAACTATAACTTGTGGATTCTATATACAAAAGACAACACCTATTCTACACAGCAGCTTGTTCTACACATGTTCCCTGTCATCAGATAAAGCAGGTATCTAATCACTCTACAACTAGTTTATTCTGTATACAAAAGAAAACATATTGCTACCCGGTGCCTTGAAAACTTCTGAAGCTCAGTCTCATCAGATAAGAAGCTCTCTCTGTGCAAGCCCATCCAGCTCTTGTCAGGCCTTATCTAATAGACTCTTTGAAGTAACCAAGGGCATGTAAGGAAGGCTGTAGCTCTCTCAGGCTGCAATTTTTGTAATCACATATATTTAGAAAAGTGATTAAAAACCCATTTTGGAGGATCCCACGTCAACATTACATCGTGGCAAAACCCCTTTAAGTGAAATAATAAACAGTACAAGAGTGGATTCTCAATACAGCAAGACAGCCTCAGAGTGCACTCTCTACCCTGGTGCCTTAAAAGCTCATTCATTTTGCCTGTCATCAGATAAGAAGTGATTCACGCAAGCGTGGCCTGTCAGCTCCTGGGTCGTGACTAGGGAAAGCATTGAGGTAACTAAGGGGGATTGAGCAATGCTGTAGCTCTCAGAGTTTTCACTTTTTGTAATTACATATATTTAGAAAAGTGATTAAATACCCATTTTGGAGGTTCCCACATCAACATTACATGGTGGCAAACCCCTTTAACAGAATTGTAAAAAGGGAAGATTCTTGGCTTTTAGGCTAAGGCTGGCAGTATTTCTGAAGCTGAGCAGTTTGTGAACTGTTCGTGTGCGGCTGTGGTGAAAGTGATAAGGAAATTGCAGAGTATCATGTGCCATTGATGTGAGTGGTGAACATCGGCTATGATTATGCATGAGGGTGAACCAACACGCTACAGTGGAGCCGCTCACTGCCATGATGAAGCAGGGGGCTATCAGACACGTGTCGAAAACAACAGTTTAGCAAAATCTACAGTGTATGGGGCTCCGGAACAAACGGATGGTCACTCCACATCTGCTTCAAGGGGCTTCAATTTTTACAACACTATTGGAATTGGACACTAATAGTTGTCTTTTCTGATGCGACAAGCTTTTTTTGCTTTATCAAATGGATAGACATTGGTGCATCAGGAAAGAAATGTCCCTGCAACCATTGCTGGAAGAACAAAAGCTGGTGGTGGCAGCACTATGGTCTAGGGAATGTGTTTGTGGGATTCTCTGTGCCATGTAAAAGTTACTCTCAACCAATTTGGGTATGGATTCATATTTGAAGACTACCAACACCCATATATACTGATTGTCTTCCCTAGAGTGGATGTGGTCTTCCAGCAGGACAATATGACATGTCACACGGCTAGATATGTCCAACACTGGTTGGAAAAGCATGACCAAGACTTCCACATTCTACCCAGCTCCCAAATTTCTCAGACTTGAGCACAAATCAAGCATCTGTGGGACCTTGATGGTCGTGTTCGCTCTATGGATCCTCCCCACCCACTATCCAGCAGCTGTGGGATGGGTCATCATGGCTCCAGATACCTGTGGACCCTACGGGGGGGGGGA